>SRLM01000892.1:0-120246 GCA_015708895.1 Populus ilicifolia
ACTTGCAAGTTAAAACAAGCCGATCATAAAAAGCGGTCAAGCAGGTATCTACACAAGTTAAAGGATTAAGGTACTGTAAATCATTCTTATTTTTTTTAAAAAAAAAAAGAATCAGCAGCACCTCCTTTATATAGAAGACCATCCAAAACTTTTAAACTAATAAATATGCAATAATTTAAATTGGACTACCACAAACCAATTGATTTTATTTCAATCAATGTCAATCAAATAATTTCAATTATATGTTCTGAACCACGTGTAAAATTATTCATCTTCTAATGAAAGATTTGAGATTTAGTTAGCTGCGAGTTTTAGATAGTAAAAAATGATAATATTAACTATGAGGAATTCAACAATCTGTTAATTCATGATAGTATAAGAGATAAATTATTCAAAACTAACAACATATAAATTATTATACTTACTAGATAAAATGTCTCACTTCATCATACTTAAATACCATATAATTATGTGTTTGTCTAATTTTATTTCTATTAAATACCTTCTCCTTATAGCATTTTTTAGTACGAGTCATCCATAACGATAGAATATTGACAAGTTCTCATTTAAAGACACTTCACCATTGTCATGCCTTGGAATGTGATTGACTTTTGTTCTCAAGTGAGGCTCGAAATAATATTAAGATCTCTTTAATAATATAACCCTTACATATTGAAGTCTCTATATGCACCTTGTTTTCTTCTTTTCTCTTAAGATTGAACAAGTACATGTATTGAATTAAATGAATTTTCTAATTTAAAAAAACAATAAAATTTTAATTAGGATACATATGGAATCCCTAACCTTTAGAATGGACATATCCATCCATATTGGATTGAACCTTCAATTTCTGCCTTAAAAGGTAGATGTATGGATAAATGTTATATTAAGTTAAAAAATGATGGAGAGAATATCATTTCAAGTTTATAAATTTTCTAAAACATATTAGTTTCAAGTCTCTCTATATATTGTGTTTGCAACTTGTTAAAGTATATATCTTTAAACAAGTGACTAATTTTCATGAGTGCATCATATATTCCTTCTAGCAATAAATCTCAATAAGCTAACAAAATAAGTGTCTGCAGAAACACTTGGCAATCATGACTTGTTATTTCATACAATTTACAATCCTTCAAATTCATCAAACTTGATATGTTTGAAGCATATCCATTAGGAAAACCTAGACTTTTATTGTTGTAGCCCAATTTTGACCTATTGGTTTTTAATTTAATTTTAAGTGGTCTAAATATAAAATTAAAATACTAGAGATTTATTTTGATGAAAAATATGTTTTGTTAGCTTGCACGGAAACTAGAGACTACAATGTACTTTTACCATTCTATCATTATCTTCAAGATAATCCTTACCTCTAGGATAATAATAGTTATCTACTTTCGAATTCAATTCCAATTCAAATTTTAAAAAACAAGAATGAGTTTGATTGAGATTTTATTTCTCATAAGCAATGAGATTCTTACACTATAAATATAAATCTTAGTATATGTAGAAAGGAAATGGAGGAAACTCCAAGAGAAGGTCATTACTAGAAACCCTAAAAAAAAAGGCATTTACAAAAAAAAAAAGGCACGAATAAAACCTTGACTAACAGTCATTGTACGCTCCCCTTAGTTTTTTTCCCTCTCTTCTTTCGTAGTCTCAAACTAGTCATACCTCCCCCCTCCTAGGCTTTTCCTTTTTCATCCTCCCCGTTCTCACTCCTAAAATAAGGAAACAAAACCATTGATCACACCTCCATCTTCTCTTCTCTACTACAAGAAAAAAAGGGGAACACCTTCACAATTCTTTTATCCTCAACCTTTTCTTTTCCTTCTTTTCTTCCCCTACCTTCAGATCTTTAAGAAGGAAGGGATCCCTCATATTCACCATTTTTTTTCTTGGTTTTTAACTAGAAGGCAAGCCTCCTTTATCGACCTCCACACACTACCTTTATGGCCTATACTTCTTCTCTTCCACCATAGTCTAACAACTTCCCTCAAGACCAACCAAATCAATAATAACAATAAGCCTCTTTTAACAACTTCCCTTAAGAACAACCAAACTGATAACAACAACATGCTTCCTTTTTTTAAACTAACACTCCTTCTCAACAGACCAAACTTGAAAACAACAGCTCCTTTTAGTAGCGACATTAAGGTTTATTTTCTTACAGTCATGGGAATGATAAAGTCTTTATCATCTTGGCTAAAAGTAGTAGCTCCATTATTGTCATAGTGTTATTAATAGCTACAACAACCACGAGCAAACACAAGCCAGCAGCAACACTAGAAGAAACCCTTCTATCCTTTCCTTCTTTTCTAAAAGCAGTAGCAACCGGCATTAGCTAAACCATATATGTCTAGTAGCAGCTGCTTCTCTCTAGTCCTGTATAGAGAGGACAAATATATAGAAACGCAAAGGAGAATAGAGGTGGCATAAAATGAGAAGAAATAGAGGAGAGAGTTCATTTCGGCTAGCAACCTCTCACCTAGGTCACCCTTGGTTTACAGCAACTAGGTAACTTCTTCTTCTTCTTCTTTTTTATCCTAATAGATTAATTAGTTATTGTTGCATACATGCGTGAATTACTCACACATGCATGTAACAATGTTTTTTTTTTCTTTTGCTTTTTTTATAGACAGGACCACAAAAAAAACATATATATAAAAAATAAAAATAAAAATATTTTTTTCTTCTAATATGAATGTTATAGATTTATTCATTGATGCTAGAGTCAGGAATACCATATTTTATGGATTGTGCAATATTTACCAACGCCAAAGTTGGACATATTCATAGGTGAATATTCACTGATGCTAGAGTCAGGAATATTATTGGACGACCATAAGAATGGAACACGAACAAACCTTTAGCAGTTGAGACAAAACTAGCAATACAGCTTCCCTCAGGTAGGACGCTTAAGAAGTGATAGTATCTTTCCTTTCGTGTAACTAGTCATGTACTATAGAATCTTTGTTGACTAGTTAGGGTTTCTAGTGACTATAATACTAAGTGGGGACTCCTTAAACATGACGTTTCTCCTAAAAGAACAAAATGTTAGATATTTTGTTTTTTCTCCTATCGAGTGATATATTTATAATTGGTCACTGCATAATATATATATATGTGTGTGTGTGTGTGTGTGTGTGATTTCACTAAAACAAAGCTTCTAAAATTTTTAGAGTCTTCAACTAGTTATAATCATGGCTAGTAAATTGGATTTTTAAAATTAAAAATGTATTTGAGAATTTTTCCAATGAACTGGATAGGGAAAAAAATGAAAATAATAAATTTGGGGCTAAAACTTAAATGTAATTATTTCTTATCACTATATGTATAACAAAACAAAGCTATCTTTCTCTATTTTTTTTATGAGATTCTCAATTTGTCAATCAATTAAAATAAATATAGTAACCAAATTATTCAATATTTACTAAAAAGCAAATGTGCTTGGAGAATTTCAAACTTGTAGCCAAAAATTAGTTATGTGAGTCTTGTAAGAATATTTTTTACGTATGTAATTCATTCAAATAAAAAGAGATTAAGTCATTATTAAAGAAACACAAAAGAATTGAATTCTAAAAGTTAATAAAAAATACTAATTTTGTAATGAACCAAAGTCATGTTTTACACAGATTTAACAAATATATATTTTTCAAAATTCCCTTTTTAGAGTACTATAGAAAGGACTTATTATATACATTATGTAATTATCACATATAGTGTTTCCACCATTACTATTATATACAACTCTATACACATACTAGCGCTCTCACCATGAAACAATTATTATTCATACAATTACATTGCTCCTTTATTCTCTAGCTTGGTATCAGAGTAGACTTGGTATTCCTCTTCATCATAGACTCTACAAGCACCTAAAATATGGACTTTCACATGGTTACATTAATGCCCTCTTATACTGCAGCAATCCTTCCCCATGATAATTTATTAGCCTCTGCTATTATTCCTTTATTTGGTAATGAATCATTCTTTAGTGGCTTTCATTCTTTTGCTGTTGCCATTAATAACATATCTATTATTACCTTTCAATATGTCTACTTTGCTATCATGGTTTCTTTCTTTCATATCATAACAGTAACCAAATCCTATAATACGACAATTGTTCCTCCATCAAACACTCAACAAGTAATCTTTTTAAAACAATCAAACACCAATTTTTTTTTTTACTAAAAGATATAGATAAAATTAACCTTAGTTGTTAGGCCAAAATGTATACTCATTTGTTGGTGGTCTCTCTCACACCCACATACGTATGTTACTTCTATTAATATGGCTTTGTCTAGTCTTAAACCCTTCATATCTGTTATTGAAGTAGTAAGATCAATTAATTATGAGTGTAATTTTATCATATCTGTCTACTAAAATGTTATATCATGTTGTTGATTACTATACATCCCATGGTTAGTGGGGACTTTTGAAACTACTTTTATTTCACCCTTTAACTCGTGGATTATACAACTATATGGCTCATTCCAAGACTCCAGATAAAATGATAGCATTGGTAGTGTTTATTTGCATCAAGCTAAGACATTATTTAATAAGCTTGCTATTGTGAACAGGACACTGTTCTTGAAAGATTTTAATCTCTAAATATTTTATAGATTAGGAGGAGAATTTAAGGATCTAGTAACCACTCTTTTTCACTAGAGCATAACCTATTTTATACACTGATCTTTATAGCCATCTTTTCACACATGAGTTTCCTTACGAGGCTTCTCTTCAACCCATCATAACAGCTCCATTACTGCCAACATCATCTCAGCCTCTTCAACTTTCCTCTCACAACGTTAGCCATGGTCTTCATGTAACAATTATAACCAAAATTCTAGTCCTAAGGGTTATTTTCATGAAAGATGGAAGAATAATAATCTTGGTTATCTCATTGATGGAAATAACAGTTATAACTCTGGTTAGAACGTTAAGAATAATGGCCTTGGTTCTGGATAGTTTGTTTGATAGAAGTTTAGGCAACACGACAATCACTTTAGGGGTTCTGATTAGTGCTTTAATCTTGGGCAAATAAAATGTCAGCTCTACCATTTCTTTAGGTATTTAGCATAACAATGCCCTCAACTATCCACTTATAATATGCATGTAGGCCAATGCTAATTTAGTGTGTAATACTCAATTTGAAATTACTCTAATTACTTGATTTCTTGATATAGGTGCTAAACAACATATGACATTCGACATTGCAAATATGACAAGCTCAAAATAATACTAATCAATTGCATGTTAAAGATGGTAAGGGTCTTGTTATCTCTTATATTACCCACTTTAAAATTCACACACTAAAATGTATATTCACCTTATCCAACATCTTACATGTACCTCACATTAAAAAGCCTATATTATATGTTCAAAAGTTTTGTTTAGAAAATAATGTGTTTTTTGAATTCCATCCTTTTATGGTAGGGATTTTGTTGTTATCCATTTTTTGATCCCTACACAAAATAGATAAATAATATTATCGAAAGAAAATAAAAAAAAAATATAGCATTGAAAAGAAGACACAAGGGCACCTATAAAATGGCTAAAGATTGGTTGAGGAAGTTCAAAAATACATGGATTGAAATTGACAATATATTTTTTTTTTACTAATGAGAGCCTTGTTGACAAACAAAATTCAATTTCAGGAAGAAAAGTCTAACATCAGATGTTTAAAGGCTCAATTAGATTTTGGCCCTATTTGTTTATGCTTTTCAAAAACGCTTTTGAAAAACATTGAAAATCTTTTATTTTTTATTAACTTTAAATTAATATATTTTTAGTGTTTTCAAATCATTTTGATGTGCTAATGTTAAAAATAATTTTTAAAAAATAAAAAAATCATTGATATATATTTTGACATGAAAAGCTATTTAAAAAGCAACCACAATTACATTTCCAAACAAGCCCAATTATTAAAGATTAATTGAATTTATAAAGGTTTTGATTTCAAGAAAAAATGATTTCTAAGTCAATTTGCTTTAATTAGAAGAAATTAAAGTTTGGGGGTTAAATTATATTTCTTAAGAGTTAATTTGGTTAAATCAAGAGTATAATTATACAAGTATTAAAGTTTGATGGGCAATCAGGGATTTGATTTAAGAAATCGAAAACCAATGATCGAATTGGAAAAGATACATAAATATAATGGCTGGAATTGACCAAATTAAAGGCTAAATTGAAGAATTTGAAAGTTTGTTGATTGGATGATAATCAAAATGCATAAATTTAGAACCAAGGATCAAAATGCAAAAGATGACCAGCTTCAAGGTTGACATTTGAATTTTATAGGGATGCAATTGAATTAATTCATAAAATTAAAATCTCAATTTGAGGACTTGATTAAATAAATAAAAAATTAAAGATCGATTTCAGAATTGACATATTTTAACACCTTTTTCTTGTAAACAAAACAACGTGTTAGTTCAAAACAATGTTGTTTCATTCACTATTCATTTAAAAAAAGATGTTCAAAACGGTGTCGTTATGAACAATACTATACATCCTTTTCTTCCCCTGGACATATATAAGCAAGGGAAGAAAAAGATTGTTCCATTGTGTTGTCTCTTTCCAAAAAACCCAAAAACTTATAGGACCCACACCCAGAGCCTACCACCAGATGAAAAAAAAAGGAACAAGCCTTGCAAAGGCGGGTTAGTAGCCGTTTGATGACCCTACCCCTATGCCTTAAACAAACAAGAGTAATAACTCTCTCTTCTCTCTTTCCACCTTATAAATACCAGGGCAAAGCTAAAGAGAAAAGAAAAAAAAAATAAGGATGAAGAAAATTAGAGAAAAAATAAAGGAAAGATGAAGAAACATAAAAGAAAAATACAAAGAGAGAAACATGGGAGAACTTAGCAAGGAAAGGGAAGAGAAGAAAAAAGAAAAAAGAAAAAAATAAACAACAAAAAGGAGCAAAATAGAGAAATAGGAATGAGTACGAATGTGAACAAAACAAAAGGAAAACACAAAAGAAGAATCATTGACCCAACTGCTCCCAGTGCACAACCACTTCGTTTAGAAAAAGAACCACTAAGGCCACCGCTAGGTCAACTTTCCCTCGCCCCACCCTTCTCCTCCTCCTTTTTTGTCTCCTTAATTACCCTCTAATGTTTTGTAAATGAACAGTGGAGAGTGAATTAATTCACTCTTCACTATTCACTTTACACCCAAATAGTAAAGAATTTTCTCCATTGTTTTTTAGGTCAAATAGCACCTCCCAGATAAAAATGATTGGGCCAGATTTGATCTAGTATAAAAAAGAGCATATATTCGATTGATATTGGCCCAACACTCTTTTAGGCCAACATTGGCCCAATCCCTAGCTAGGGTCGATGTCGACCAACTTCTTTTTAGGCCAAACTAAGCTTAAAAAGCAAAGGAAGATCGTTGCATAAGAGGTAACCCGACCAACCACACAGGTATCATCAACTTCATCTCTAGTAACAACACATCAGTAAGCCTCTCTCCCCCTGTATAAAACTATAATAATAATAATTTTTATTTTATGTTGACCTGAGTCAACTCGGGTTAATTCTCATAACACGTGATTTGGACCTTACCTTTGGTTGACTTTCAAGTTAGGTTTTAAAATTATAATAATTATCATTTTTGTTCTTATATTTACCTAAGTCGGTGAATCTCACTCGTAACTTAGGCTTTGCTTTGGATCAACTCCAAAATTAGATTTTAAAATTATTATAATAACTGTTTGTTTTCTTCTGCCACCTCTAGTCAATCTAACCATTATTCGGACCTTGACCAGTGACCTAGATTTTGTTTTGAATTGACTTCTAAATTAGATTTTAAAATTATGATAATAATTACTTTTATTCTTATATATTGTAGTTGGATAATTTTGAAATTATGAATTTTTTACAATAATATTTAAAAAATAAAAAATAATAAATATTATGTCCGGATACATATCCTTTATTTATATAATTTTTTCAAAGTACAAAAAAAATTCTAAACTGAATATATTTTTATTTCTATTATCTTTATCTTCGACGCCACAAATGAACTATAAAATCTCTGCAGAACGTTCTATTCTTTTTTAAACGAAAGGATTTAAATGCTATACATGGCCAGCTACAGGCCTAGAACTTTAAAAGCAGAGCCAGCTTCTAGTACACGAAGCAGATGAACAAGGCTCCCTAGCTACAAGAGGCAACAGGCATTTCAGATCAATTTTTTCCAACGGGCTAGAGGCTGGTTGCCTTTACTGATAAAAAGTCTTCTATTTTTCCTCAAAGGGATTGGATTTTGTGACTTGGTTAGCAATTTATGCTATTGAACTTATTAATTCATTTTGTAAGTTATTAGCTAATTAAAGTGAGCACATTAAACATTACAGCATGTTTTGTTCTCCTCCTCTATCTATAAAGGTAAAGGCCGCGAGCAAGATCAGTCGAGACCTGTACTCCGACCTCCTACCAGAAGACCACCCACGCGTCCTTGAGCTTTAATTTAATGTATGGTTTATAGTTTTTGGATTTTTGTAGTTTTATTTTTCATTAGCATGCTTTAGGTACCTTTAGTCTTGTAATAGTAAGAAAATATGTTTTTGTGTGGACAATTTTATGATACAAGAATTAATAATATTTTATTAGTTATATTCTGACTTACCTTGAAAAAAAAATTCATGATGCACAAAAAATAATAAAAATATTTTCATTTGTGATTTTTCTAATAGAATACTACTAATTACTTTTTAATTATTATAAAATTCATGTTTTGTGGTAATATGAGTGTTTTATTTTAATTTCTATAAATAAAGCTGTATTAGGTAAAAATGAGTCAAGGCAATTTATTCAATAAAACTATTTTTACCAAAAAAAGCTTACCAGTATCTTATTTTCTTTTAAGAAATCTCGAATTCAAATCACTCTTTTCATAACTATAAAAGTAAAATGATAGTATTAATAATAATAATAATAATAATAATAATAGTTATTATTATTTTTGGAAGACCTTCGCTCTATCCATGATCAATGGGTTACAAAATACACTCATAATACATAAAATATCATGTGTGTGTCTTATCATACATTGGAAAATGTTTGATTATACTATTTAAAAAAATTATAATTAAATTTTTTTATTTTTAGCTCTAAAAATAATTCTCTACTCATTTTTCATGGTGAAAAATAATCTATTTCTTATGAATTCTATTTTCTTAAGAAAAAATTAGGCTGGCTCAATCCAAGAAGAAACATTTTAATTTCGAGAAGATTGGCTAAGTGATTGAATTTATATTTCTGATGGATATTTCAATTCCAACGGTTAGATAGATAGCTAGAGGTATAATTTCGAATCTAGATTAGAGTACTCTAAATCTAAAAGGTATGAAATCTTCAATAAATTAAAAAAAAAAAAAGATTTCTTTTGGGCCAGCCCACCTTACAACCGAGAAGATAGCTGAGGCCCGACTGAAGTCACCGCAAGAGTTGATAGGCATTGAGCCACACTTGCTTTAGGACTGGTTGCTATTATTGACAAATCTTTGAAAGTAGATTTTGAATTGTGGCCTAAGGTATTTTTGATAAATATACGAAGATAATATTTAAAAAAAAAATTATTTTTAATATTAATATTTTAAATTAATTTAAAAATAAAGAATTATTTTAAAAAATACATGATCATACCATAAAAAAAACTGCAATCTAAACTAATAAAGAATATAATTGTTTTCTAATTAAAAATATATTAAATAATATTTTTTATTTTAAAAAAAATATTTTGATATCAACACAGGGTAAAAGTTATAAAAATTTAAAAATATTAATTAAAACAAAAATAAATTTAATTTTTTAAAAAATATTTTTAACATATAAAAACAAATATATCTTAAAAATACTCATGACAGGGTTAATAAAAAGGTTTCTTCTTTTATTTTTCTCGTTTTATCTGATGAAACATATAAAATTTTTTAAATATAAATATTAAATTTGAAAACAAAGTTGGATTAATTTTTTTAATTAAATCCCCACATTGCACAGTGGGTATTCAAATATATCAAAGTTTGAGTTAATTATAACTTAATCCAAGTATTTTATCAAAAACAAATTAATTAGTTCTCATGATTTTAAATTTTGATATTTTTAAACTCATTTATAATTAATTATTTTCATTGATTTTATATTTTTTTCAATATATTTTATTTTTTCTTAAGAAATAGAAATGGGATTAAAAAGTAGATAACGTTAAAAAAGTTGATGAGAAAATATATTTTTTTTAAAAATACTATTAAATTAGGTTTAATCAATTATTTTTCATATATTAATTAATTAATTAATTGCTAGTGCTAAATTATAATTAATTCTATGACAATTATCCGCTGGGATACTTCGGCTATTAGTTACGGATTGGTCACCACTTCTATCATGACCGGAAAGATCCTCTTTTTCTTAATTTCTCGTATACAAAAACGAAGGAGGATGTTGAAGCCCGGAACTTTCTTCTAGTAATTGGATAAATTAATGACCGTTGATATTGAGGTTGAATATTTTTATTTTATGTTAAAATTTAAATATTTTTTTTAAATTATTTTTTTATTTTTAGATTATTTTGATGTGTTTATATAAAAATAATTTTTTTAAAATATAAAATATTATTTTAATATGTAATTTTTTCAATTTTTTCAATTACCCCCTTGACCGAATCCAAAAGTTCAAAAAATACGCGCATGACTAGGCGTTGTAAGATGAATCATTACAAGTGGTAAGATGAATCATTACAAGTGGTAAGGACTTGGGATCAAGGGGTTTGCTCCCTCTGTGGTTTCAGGTTTGAGTCCTTGGTTGCTTATATGATGGCCACTGGAGGCTTACATGGTCGTTAACTTCAGGGCCCGTGGGATTAGTCGTGGTGCGTGAAAGCTGGCCCGGACACCCAAGTTAATCTAAAAAAAAAAAAAGATGAATCATTGACCAATTGATACATCTATAAAAGTCTATGTTTTCACACTATTCATATCAACGCGTCTTCTGACCAATTATTTTTAATTAGCTCTAATTGTATGATTACTTGCTATTACATGTGTGCGTGTTTTGTTGAAAGAGACACCACTATAGTCAGATTCATAACTTTCAAGTTCTAATATTTTTTTCTTTTATGTCAGTAAAAATATTATAAACTAAGCAAGTAATTATATATCAAGTTTTTCTTGTAGAAACCTTAATGTGAAAAACAAATCGTAATTAATAATAATGATGATGGTATATAAATATTCTTTTTTAGTTAAAATTAAGTACTCTAATATGTATAATCTCAAAATATATTAACATAAAAAGGAAAGAATTGAAAATAATCTCAAAATTAACCACCACGTTTATATCAACTTATACATCTCTAGTCTTTAATCTAATCATATATTAACATTAAAGATAAAGGACTTCGTCTCCATGTCATATTGAATTCATTAGTTTTTAATTTTAATGTGTTTTGTTTGAGAATAAGGAATAAAAGGGTTAATGAGATAAATTGTCATATTGAATTCATTAGTTTTTAACCTTAATGTGTTTTGTTTGAGAATAAAGAATAAAAGGGTTAGTGAGATAAATTATACTTTGATTGTTATAGTGCAACACAAAATTCTCTCACATTAAACCAAATTCATGTAGGAACTTCTTCATTCATAACAAGTCTTTTTTCTTTTTAGTAAGAGCAATATATTCAGCCTACGATGTGAATAATACAACATATTTTTACAATCTTGATCACCATGAAATTGCTTCCATTTTAAAGGTCATTAAGTATTCCGATGTAAACTTTCTAGAATCAATATCTCTAGCTATATTTGTATTTTTATATCCATCTAGACATGTTTATCATTTTTAAAAATATAAAATAAAACTCAAAGTACCTTTGAGATACCCAAATATGCTAGAAATCAATGTTTTTTACCAGAATTGAAAAGGAACCAACGGCCACATCAAACATGAGATATATTTGGCCTTGTGAAAATCATGACATGTATCGAGCTACTAACTACAAATATATGAGAAGCCTTTTATATCTCATTTTATTTTTTATCACTTAAAGGACATTCTTTAGAACTTAGCTAAGTTGGTTATAAATGAAGAGCAAATAGGTTTGGACTTGGTCATATTGAATCACTTAATTACTTTTTGAATATATATCTCTTGAGATAACCAAATTTTCCTATTATTCACAAGTAATCTTTATGCCAAGAATTTATTTTGTTGGTCCTAAATTTTTTATTACAAAGACTTGCTTAAAATATAAAAACAAACATTCTTTAAAAATGTCGATGGTGGGGCCAATAAAAGGTTTTTTCTTTTATTTTCCTCATTTTATCTAAAAAGTTGATGAAAATTGTAAAATCTTCCAAATGTAAGTATTAAATTTGAAAACATTAAATTCCAAGTTGGATTAATTTTCTTAATTAAATCCCTATACATTGTGTCAGACCCAACATCGTGGCGACCTTAAAAATTTTCATGAAAGGAATGGATTTCTAGCATCCTATTCTTTGATGGAAAACGGTTTTGTTTAAGGAGTCTCAATCTAGTATTATGGCCACTAGGAACCCCAACTGGTCAACAGAGATTCTATGGTACGGGACTAGTTATGCAAAAGGAAAAATACTATCACCTCTTAAATGTCCTACCTAAAGTAGGTTGCATTGCTGATTTTATCATAAATTGCTAATATTTTATCAGTTTATGCTATGATGATTTACGTGTAATATTCCTGACTCTAGTGTTAGTGAATATTTAACTACGGATATTTTCAACTCTGGTATTGGTAAATGTTACGCAGCTATAAAAAAATAAATCTAAATCAATATTTTTTTATTCTTAACTCTAGTGCTAGTGAATAAACAAGTCAAATAAATCTAAATCAATATCTGGTCCTTGAAGTTTCTAAATCCTTGCGTTCAAACCCCTAGTCTTTTAACTTTCTAGATTTCCCCTCCTTAAAATTAAATTAAAAATGAATGGGCAAAAATTGGGTTCTGATAATTTTCTCCTCTTTATAATATTTACAACACAAAGACATTGGAAATTTTCATTTTCTTTAGCTTTGTGTAGTAAATTTATAAAGAAAAGTAGATACAGAAAGAAATATTTTTTTTAAAGTTGAAAACTTTGAAAATAGTAGATTGACATATGAATTTTATAGAGAGAACAAGACATTTAGAAGACGGCCTATTTTTTTTTTTAGATGGATCAAATTGTTTTTGGCAACCTGCCCGATGATAAAAGAAATGCAAAGAATTTTACGAGCAGTCTAATTATTCTAAGCAACCTGCTCGATGAAGAATAAAATGTAAAAGGGATTTTGAGAGTGGTCTAATTATTTCAGGTGACCTATCCGATGATTTGAAAAATATAAGGATTTTTCATATTGGTCACATTGTAATGGGTTACTTGCCCAATAGAAAAATACAAGGATTTTTTAGAATGGTATATTGTAATGGGTTACCTGCCTAGTGAAAAAAATAAGAGGATTTGCAGGATGGTATATTGTAATGGGTTACCTACCCATATGGTCACATTGTAATGAGTTACCTGCCTAGATGATCATATTATAATAGATTATCTACCTAGTGGAAAAATACGAGGATTTTTCAAAATGGTGTATTATAATGAATTACCTACCCAGATGGTCACATTGTAATGAGTTACTTGCCTAGATGGTCACATTATAATGGGTTACTTGCCTAGTGGAAAAATACAAGGATTTTCCACGATGGTATATTGTAATGGGTTTCCTATCCGATGGTCACATTGTAATGGGTTACCTCCCCAATTGTCACATTATAATGGATTACCTTCCTAGTGAAAAAATACGAGGATTTTTTAGGATGTTACATTATAATGGGTTACCTACCCAGATGGTCACATTGTGATGGGTTACTTACCTAGTGGAAAAATATAAGGATTTTTCATGGTGATATATTATAATGGGTTACTTGCCTAGATGGTCAAATTATAATGGGTTACTTGCCTAGTGGAAAGATACAAGGATTTTTCAAAAGTGATCACATTATAATGGGTTATCTGTCTAGATGGTCACATTATAATGGGTTACCTGCATAGTGGAAAAATACGAGAATTTTTCAGAAGTGATCATATTGTAATGGGTTACCTGTCTAGTGGAAAAATAAGATGATTTTCAGGATGGTCACATTGTAATGGGTTACTTGTCTAGTGGAAAAATACAAGAATTTTTCAAAAGATGACATGATAGGGCTAGAAGGCACACTATTAAAGAGATAGCAGCTCAGAGGAAATGAAGGCTCAGAGGCGTGCTTGAAAGGAAATGAGGGCTTGAGGACACACTCAAAAAGAGATAGGGATTAGGAAATACACTACCTTGAATGGTGGAGGGCTCGAAAGCGCGCTCAAGTGAACGTAGGATAGGAAATGCACTATCTTTAATGGTCGAGGGCTTGAAGGTGCACTCAAAAAGAAATGAGATGAGGGCTCCAAGTCATACTCGAAGGAAAGTAGGATAGAAAATATACTACTTTTGATGGTCGAGAGCTTGAAGGCACACTTGAAAAGAAATGAGGTGAGAGCTCGGAGGCGCACTCAAAACGAGATAGGATAAAAAATGCATTACTTTTGATGGTCGAGAGCTCGAAGGCACACTAAAAAAAAAAGAGAGATTATTTGCTCTTGTGTTTAGCAATGAGGTCTTCAGTGAAAATATATAATGAGATGACCTTTTGTTTTTATAGGTTTTCAAAGTGGAGGGCTCGAGAAAAAACTCAAGGTTTTGTATGAGAAAAATTTATCTCTTTTTGAACACTCAATTTTATCAACATGAATAATAATGAGTAGTTTATTCTTGATGTTATGAATTTTATGAAAAAGTATTATTTTCATTTTAAGAGCATTGTTTATTGTTCCAAGTTGCTTGTTTGCTTTCTTTTTTCTCTTTTTTTTAATAATTTAGTCACCTCAATAATGGAGTTGCTTGATTCACTTGTCATTCTACAAGTAAAATGTCAAAAATATTATTTTTGAATAAACATCAAATTATTTTTTAAATCAAAACACCAAATCAAATTTTCAAAACTCCAATAGAAAAACTGATTTTGGTAAAAAAGATGATTGCGTCTATGAGATCACCTGAGGCTTCAAAAGTGTATTCATGAGTTCTTATAAAAAAACTCTCATAATCAAATGAATAATGCTTGGTCATGAACAAGATTGAATGACAAATTCATTATTTCATTGAAGCTTAGGGAAAGAAGTTTAACAACAAAGACCTTATACCAGTATCTTGGGCTATGAACATTGACATGATAACACATAAAGGGGCTAAACATTTAGCAGTCATTGATTGGAATTTTTAGAATATTTCAATCATTCATTCTCCTCGATAAGGGCATCTTTTCAACCATCAATTGAAATCATATATAGATCATTTTTGGCCTAATATTACCATAGCTTTATCTTCAAGATAGTTGATTTCTAACAGTCGGTATGAAGAAATTAGCTAATGATAAGTGCTTTGGCAACCACCTTTAGTGAAACCGTTCTTCTCAATTAGGTTAGCAATCTTGCCTAACCTAATGGCTTGTTCAATCCTCTTAGTTATAACAACCAGGTCAGTGAAATGTTATGTAGAGCTTCTAACTAAGTATTCAAAGTACGGAGCTCTAAGGGTGTTGGAAAATAATCTAATCATCTCCTTTTCCAATATAGGAGGGTTAACTTGTGTAGCTACCTCACTCCATCTTTGGGCGTATTCCTTTATGGACTCCTTGTTGTCCTTCTCCATAGCTTGCAAGCTTAATCGATCAGGACCCACATCTATATTGGACTTATATTGCCTTATGAAGGCATCAACTAAATCCTTTTATTTTTTTTACCTTGGTATTGTCCAACCGATATACCAAATGAGGAAAACATCAATCAAGTTGTCTTTAAAGAAATAAATCAGCAGTTTCTCATCATCAACCACCCTAGCCATTTTGTTGTAGTATGCTTTGAGATGAGTTATAGGGTATTGAATTCCTGTTTATTTAATAAATTATGACACTCTAAAATTTTTAGGAATGACAACATTGGGCACTATACACATCTCAATGGCCTTTATAGGATCATATACGTGAATTCCCTCAAATGCCCTCAACCTTTTCTCTAGGGCAATGAATTTGATCAAATCATCTTCTTTTACCATCTTGCCTTTTTGAGATTCCTTCTCGTTTGCCCCTAGATTTTATAGAGTAAAGGGATTTACAAGCATAGGTTCAGGCTGAGCTATATATGTTGCATTTCTGGATTTGTCTCTCAAGGCCTGCTCGAGTAGGCTAGTAAGCTTTGTGATTCTTTCTTTAAGATTGTACATCTCTTTTTGATGTTGGGCTTCCAACTAGGCTTTTTCTTCATTTTCTATTTGTCTTTTTCCCAAACAAGTGTTATAGATGGGTTTCAATAAGGAACCTATATTCCAACATGCTTTTTATAAATCATACAATTTATGCAAAAATGTGTATGAAATGCAGACTTACCCTTTGCGGGATGACAACCTAATAAGAAGATCCTAATTGTTGAGTGCATCAAAGGATTGATCATTATCTAGTTTTAAAGGGTCTCTCACATGCTTAGTGATCGCCCATGAAAGGTCAATATGAGGCTTACAAATAATGTGAAAATAGAGGCCCTAAGTAATATCAGTTTAACATATCAATCACTTCCAAGCAAACAATCAAGTAAGAATTGGATGGTTTCATGAGTCTTATCCAGGCTAAAGCTGTTGGGGTACCGTTATCCCCCCACCTATCCTAGATTTTAAGGTGTGTGCTCTTAACGTGATACATGATAATATAAATAAGGATGCATGCTAAAGCAGTAAATGCAGGAAAAATAAACAAATAAACACAACAAACAAAATATCAATTAACTAACAAAAGATAAAGCTTAGTCTATTAGTCCTCAGTAGAGTTGTCATTTTGTCGCACTCGACATCATAGCGGCCTTAAAAATTTTCAAGGAATGAATGGATTTCTAGCATTTTATTCTTTGATGGGGAACGATTTTGTTTAAGGAGTGACCACCTAGTATTATGGTCATTAGAAACCCCAACTGGTCAACAGAGATTCTATGATATGGGATTGGTTATGCAAAAGGAAAGATATTATCACCCCTTAAATGTCCTACCTGAGGCAGGCTGCATTGCTGATTTTATTATAAATTGTTGACATTTTATCGATTTATACTATGATGGTTTGTGTGTAATATTCCTGATTTTAGCGCTAGTGAATATTTAACTATGGATATTTCCAACTCTAGCGTTGGTAAATATTACATAACTATAAAAATAAAATAAATCTAAATTAGTATTCTTTATTCTTGACTCTAATGTATAAACAAATCAAATAAATTTATTTTTTACGCATACACATTTTTTATGTAACTAAATAAAAGTAAAATACAATAAAATAAAATAAATTTACATCAATATCTTTATTCCTGACTCTAGTATAAGTGAATAAACCAATAAATTTGCTTTATTTTATTTTATTTTTGCATGCATATTTTTATTTTTATATAATTTAAATAAAATACAATGAAATAAATTTAAAACAATATTTTTATTATGACTTTAGCATCAATAAATAAAAACTATGAATTTATTTTTTTTATACATACACAATTTTTATTATTTATTATTTATTATTTATTTATATTTTTGGACTAGGCGCAGCTCAGCCGGCCAAGGTTGCTAGCCTAAGCCAGGGACCCATAAGTGAAAAAAATAGATGCACACATGAAGCAATTCCACGCTTATATTAACAGTGCGAAGGTAATTAAATTACTTTTAATCACCTTTGCACTGTTCAAATGTTATTTGAAAACCGAAGAGCAAAAGATAGTAATGGGCACACCTATTTCTAGAGATTGTGAAAAGGGCTACAACGCTGGTGTGGCTACTTTGATTTGGCTGCTTTTCACTCTTTCCCTCGGTATGCTCGTTAACCTTTTTTTTTATTATTTCTCAATTCTTGAGATGAAGGGCTTCTGTTTCTTACTTTGATTGTGTTCTGTCTCCTCTGGTTTCGTGATGAAGGCCATCAGACAATGATGATGCTGGTTGTCAATAATCCTTGGTTTAATGGTGTTCTTTTTTCTCTCGCAGGGATGAAGACGATGGCAGGGCTGATTCGTGACTCTCTTTGCCTATTTGTTTCTTTTCTGTGATTGCTCTATTTTTGGGTTGATTTTTCTGTCTTCTTTTTTCCTTTGTCAACTGTTGGGTATTTATAGGGACCAATCCTCCTCTCCCTCAGCCTAACGTCTCTGCTCCTGATAAGCATGGCTGAGGGAGACGGTTCCTGCTAGGACTCGGACACAAAGCCTAATCCTTATCGCACCGAATTGTGATTGTCATGAAGATAAAGATTGCTTCTCTGTGTTTTAAAAGGACTAGGATGCTAGTGTTTCACACTTTTGTTTCCTTCTTTGCAGGCGGGCGTTCGGTGCTTTGAAGACGAAGATGACGGACAACGCCCGATTGAAATGGTGCTGTTTTTGGGGCTGGATTGGTTATTTCCAATCTCGTCCTTAAAGTTTCTAAATTCTTGCGTTCATACTCTTGGTCTTTTAATTTTCCAGATTTACCCTCTTTAAAATTAAATTAAAAACAAATGAATAAAAATTGGGTTATAACACATTGGACGGTGGTTCTTCAAATATGTCAAAGTTTGAGTTAATTATAACATAATCCAAGTATTTTATCAAAAACTAATTAATTACATGATTTTAAATTTTGATATTTTTAAACTCATTTATAATTAATTATTTTCATTGATTTCATATTTTTTTCAATATATTTTATTCTTAAGAGATAGAAATGGGATTAAAAAGTAGATAACATTAAAAAATTGATGAGAAAATATATTTTAAAACAAAATACTATTAAATGAGGATTAATAAATTATTTTTCATATTATAATAATTAATTAATTAATTGCTAGTGCTAAATTATAATTAATTCTATGACAATTGTCCGCACGGATACTTTGGCTATTAGTTGCGGATTGGTCACCCCTTCTATCATGACTGGAAAGATCCGCTTTTTCATAATTTCTCGTATCAAAAAGCAGGAGGATGTTGAAGCCCGGAACTTTCTTGTGGTAACTGGATAAATTAGTGACGGTTGATATTGAGGTTGAATATGTTTTATTTTATCTTAAAATTTAAATATTTTTTTAAATTATTTTTTTAGATTATTTTTATGTGTTTATATAAAAATAATTTTTTTAAATAAAAAATATTATTTTAATATATAATTTTTTCAATATTTTCAAATACCCCCTTGACCGAATCCAAAAGTTCAAAAAATACGCGCATGACTAGGCGTTGTAAGATGAATCATTGACCAATTGATACATCTATAAAAGTCTACGTTTTCACACTATTCATATTAACGCGTCTTCTCCATTGCACCTACCTCTTCTGTATATATATATATATATATATATATATATAGTTCTTGCATGTATACGACTGGTCCAGGGCCAAAGCTGGTTCGTACTCAATATAGAGCAAGAGAGGAGGAAGATATGAAGCTTGTGTGGTTCTTACATTTGCTCTGTTTGATGCTGCTCTTTAGTCCATCTTCTCAACGTATGATATTGTAAGTGGTGACTTTTTGCTGATTCCCTCCATTATACTTTAAATGTATATATGATCATGAGCTTGTTATTAGTTAAGTGCTTGCTAATATGAGCAAAACTTTGCAGTGTCAGTGTAAGCAGGAAAGCAAGAGGCCGCGAGCGAGATCGGCCGAGAACTACTGGACCTCCGGCTCCTCGTGGAAAACCATCTCCGCGTCCCTGAGCTTTAATTTCGCAGCTCGATGATCGATCACGTTTTCTGGGCTATTTATTTAAGCTCTAATTGTATGATTACTTGCTATTACATGTGTGCGTGTTTTGTTGAAAGTGACACCACTATAATCAAATTCATAACTTTCAAATTCTAATTTTTCTTTTCTTTTTATGCCAGTAAAATTATTATAAAATAATCAATAAACTAAGTAAGTATATATCAAGTTTTTCCTTAATGTGAAAAACAAATAGTAGGTCATCTAGAAACTTTCATTAATAATAATAATAATAATAGATACACAAATATTTTTTCTTGGTTAAAATTAAGTGCTACAACATAAATAATTAAGAAAAATATATTTTTGAAATACATCAACATTAAAGAGAAAGAGTTGAAAATAATCTCAAAATTAACAACCATGTTTACATAAATAATATATCAACTTAGACATACTTAATTTTTAATCCAACCATGTAAAAATAAAGAGCATGCATTTGTCTAAAAACTACTATAAAAAATTCAGAGCATGCATTTGTCTAAAAACTACTATAAAAAATTCAGTTTAATCCAATCCAATGATAAATCCACTACTTATAAAAATTTGAGCAATGAGTGTTTAAGTTGCTACCATGTCTCTTTTTCTCTTTATATATGGCCACCATCAACTTGAAAATGAGTTACAATTGGATTTTTATACATAGTCACCTGTATAATCTAAAAGGCTTTAATCCTTTATCCTTTTCTTTCTTAGTTTATACAGGTTATGACTCAAAAAGAGGAGGGAACAAACCCAACAACCTCCCTTTTAACTTATTTCAAAGGGCTTCATCAAGCCCACTTGTCTTCTACAAAACTCAAATTTCTCTGCTAATAAATATTTGGTTATCATGTTCGACATATTATTATTGATATAGAATTTCTCATTGATAAAGGACTTCATCTCTATATCATATTGAATTCGTTAGTGTCTAACCTTAATGTGTTTTGTTTGAGGATGAAGAATAAAAGGCTTGGTGAGATAAATTTCACTATGGTTGTTATAATGCAGCACAAAGTTCTCTTGCATTAGGCCAAGTTCATATAAGAACTTCTTTATTCATAACAAGTCATTCTCCCTTTTAGTAAGAGCGATATATTCAGCCTACGATGTGGATAATGCAACATATTTTTACAACTTTGATTACCATAAAATTGCTCCCCTAGTAAAAGTCATTAAGTGTTCCGATGTGAACTTTCTAAAATCAATATCTCTATTTTTATATCCATCCAAATATGTTTATCATTTTTTAAAATATAAACTAAAACTGAAAATACCTTTGAGATACCCAAATACACTGGAAATTAATGTTCTTTACTAGAATTGTAAAGGAACCATTTAGCCATACCAAACATGAGATATATTTGGCCTTGTGGAAACCATAGTATGCATCGAGCTACCAACTATGAATGTATAAGAAACCTTTTATATCTCATTTCATTTTTCATCACTTAAATGACACTGTTTAGAATAAGCTTAAAGTTGCTTATAAATGAAAAGTAAATAGGTGTGGACTAGGTCATGTTCAATCTCTTAAATACTTTTTGAATATATATCTCTTGAGATAGCCAAAGTTTCTTATTATTTATGAGTAATTTTCATACCAAGAATTTATTTTGTTGGTCTTAAGTCTTTCATTACAAAAGACTTGCTTAACTCTCATTTCAAACTATAAATCTTCTTCTAATTATAACCAATAATCAATATATCATTCACATATAGCAAGAGAATAATAATGTTACCATTAATAACCTTTTACATCTATTTTTTTTTTTCATCACTTCAGAAACACTGTTTTGAACTTAGCTTAAAGTAACTTGCAAGTAGAAAATAAATAGGTTTGGATTTGAACATGTTAAATATCTAAGGTACTTTGTGAACATATATCTTTTGAGATAGTCAAAGTTTCTCATTCTTCCTACCACAAGTATAACACTTGGATATCTCACAACAACTAATTAAAAATATTTATGGAAAAAGCACAAATATTTGAAATATTGTTCTTTAAGGAAGAATTTCTAGTGAAACTTGACTAATTCTAGTAAACCTTCTCAATTCTAGAACTTCTTGAATAACCTATTTATGAACAACATCATCATTATTATTATCATTAATAGCTGGCTCAAGATCATCAACTAATGGCTTAAAAGATAAACCATTATTATTATCATTTTACAAATCTTCTTTATGACTAAAAGACATAAAAATTAATTATAGAGTATGTCTTAGATTTGAATTAGCATTAATAAAGTTACCAAGCTTATTTCTCCTACTACTCAAAGTTTTAAATGGTTTGATCCTAAAAAAGACAACATTCCTACTTTTAACAACTTTTTTTCTTTTTTAGATACTTTAACCTATAGCCACAATCATCATTATTAGAACTTAAGAAAACACACCTCTTTATTTTGCTATCAAACTTTGGCCTTTCATCTCTAGAAACATATACGAATTCCTTGCAAGCAAACAATTGTAAGTATGCATACAAAACACTATTCCATTTCTATACTAATGGAGAAAGGTTGATCATGACAATTATAATTTTATTGCGTTATCCCCAAAGAATTTAGATAGTTTTGCATGAAAGAACATCCATCTAACTCTTTCAACCATAATTTTGTTCATTTTCTTAACCACTCAATTCTATTTAAGTTAAAGAGCTATCTTCTCCAACTTGATACCATATTTTCTAAATTACTTTTTAAAAGGACCCATCTATTTACCACATTATCAGCTCAAACACATTTTAATTTTCTAATAGTATGTTTTTCAATTATAGCATGGAAATCCTTAAAGATATGAAATATCTAATCTTTGAATTTCAAACAAGTCGTCTATATTTTCCTAGAATGATCATTAATAAAACCAGTAAAATATAAAGCACCTCTAAAAGACTTATTAGTCATAAACCAAACATTAGTATGAACCAAATTGAGAAAATATGATTTTTTATGTGAAAGGTAATTTTTAAAATGCAACTTTATGTTGTTTTTAGCTAAACAATGAGTGAAAGTATTCAATTTCATACCATTTAAGGAAAAATAGTTCTTCTTGGCAAGGATGCCAATGTCTTTTTCATTCAAATATTTATGCTACTTATATCATAAATTAATGGAGACATATTTAATTGTATTAGTCTTCTTCTTAGTCACCTTCGATTATAAGATGTAAAGACCTATTTTTTTCCTTTTAGCAGCAATAAAAAAATTAAAGAGCTTCCATTGATCATATTTAAAATAACTATAATTTTTTTATAAAGTGTACTTGTAGAGATCATATGTAGGAACATATTAAGCATAAGCCAGATATATTAGAGATGTAACTTGCACTCAATATTAGGTTCTTACCAAACTTTATCATTTTCAAATCTTCCTTCTTCTTTTTTTTAACTACACAAGAAAATCAATTTATACAACTAAGTTCTAACACTACTATATTGGGTGTTGTTATCTATTTTTGGGTTTCTAAATAAAAAAATATTCAGAAGAAATCTAAAAGATAATAGGAGTGAAAAAAGAATGTTGAAATGCTAAAAAAAAAGAAGCTAAAATTGATTGAGGAGATTCAAAAATGTAAAAGGTTGAAATTTGATAATATATTTTTTACTGATAAAAGCCTTGTTGACAAACAAAATTTAAGTTGAGGAAGAAAAGTTTAACATCAGATGTTTATAGATTTAATTAAATTTTATTTAAGGTTTAATTGAATTTATGGAAAGTTTGATTGCAAGAAAAATTAATTTTTAAATTAATTTAGATTTTTATTTAAAAAAATTAAATTTCTGGGGTCCAATTATAATTTTGAAGAGTTATTTGGCCAATTAAAGATTTAATTGTAAAAATCTGAAACGAAGGACTAAATTAAAAAATGCCCTAAAATCAAAAGATCCAGTTATAACTTTTCTGAAGGGACTTGATTATAAAATTATAAAAACATCTAAACATCAAATCAAAAATATCATTTTGAAATTAAAAACAGCGTCGTTTCATCAAGGATTACTGCACATTGTTCACTGTCTTCAAGCATTGGTTTTTGCGGTAAAGACAATAGCAGTGGAGTTGCTTCAAACACAGGAGCATGTCTTATGCTGACCGTTACCAACTTACCATTACTTTAGAAATAATGTTCCTGAAAAATAGAGAAGAAGCTAGAGAAGGGACCAAGGAGAAAGGAGAGAAACAGAGGGGCAGAAAGAAATAGAGGAGAATAGAGAAGAAGATAATGTGAGAGGAAACTAAAAAAATAGAGGGAGGGGGAACGTAAGGAAGAGAAAACAGAGGGAGGAAGAGCATAAGAAACTAAAAAAGTAGCAAGAGAAGGAAGAAGAGAGAAGAGAATACAAGAGAGCAAACGAGAAAAGAAAGAAAAAGAAAGAGATAGAGAGAGAGAGAGAGAGAGAGAGAGAGAGAGAGAGAGAAGAGTGAACAAAAAACAGTGGAACATATAGCAACCCAAAGCAGAGAATGTAGAATAACAAAGGAGGTTAGTACCACCATCGTCTTCATCTCTGCAGCACCAGGTATGTTTAATTCTTTCCATAGTCCATGTAATAAAAAGTGCTATCTGTGTTCTGGTTATTGGCAGGAGGATTAACAATGTGATGGAAATTTAATTACCTTCGCACTATTCATGCACACGTAGAATTTTACGCGTGCATGGCCTAATTAGGTCACTGGCTTAGGCCAGTGACCATGCTAGGCTAGTTGGGTCTAGCCCAGCTACATGGGCTGGGCTAGGCCCAACCTAAAAAAAATCTTCAAAACAATTATTTCAAAAAATCTATAATCTTATGAAAAAAATTATTTTTTTTATTAATATTTTTTTTGTATTTCTATATTATAAAGATACAAGTTCAGTATTAAAATAATTAGTTTTCATCAAAATATTTTTTTAAAATAAAATAAAATATTTCATTTTCATGTATATGACCAAGTCTCTCAAATATATATATATATATATGATTTTCATACAATAAAAAAATTCAAAATATATATTAGCATGTATTTTGGCTTTAATAATCAGTTTATTGAAGTCATGAGAACTATGTCAATATTTCAAAAATTCTAAAAAAATATTTTGTTTTCTTTTAGTATCCGAGGTTATAACCTTATACATAAGATGTATTCTAGTTAGTAAATTATTTTGTTGTTGTTGGAATGGTTAGATTTTACCCGATAAGATAATGATCTCTTTACCAAAGAGGACTTTTCTTAAACTATAGATGAACCAACAACAAGAAAATATGACAAGACCTTAGATTTTATTAAACAATAAAATAATATAGCTTAGCTTAGATATGACGTATATGGATGCTAATATCTTTCTTTGACGTAACTAGTCCATGTATTCGATTTTTAAGACTAGTTAGGGTTTTTAATGACTAAAATATTATGTGGCAACTTCTATTTTATTTTTTCACTAATAAAAGTCAAGAATTTCTTATCTCCCTATATTTTCTAAATAGAGAGAACATTAAAAGAACATAATTTTAAGGGTGGATATTTTTGTCGTAACGTCGTACACTTGCGACATTGAAAAGGTATCAATATAACCAAATTCATAATTCACAAGTCAAATTCTTTTATCTCTTTATGCAATTAAAAATAGGATAAAATAATTAACAAACTAAATAAACACTCAAAATAAATCAACACCAAGAGTTTTACGTGGAAAACTCTAATATGGAAAAAAATAACAAAACCGTAAGCCATCTAAAACCTATCATTATAAATAATAATAATGGTTACATAAATGTTCTTCTTTAGTTAAAATAAATAGTTGTAATATAAATATTCAAGAATAATATATTTATGGAATATATTAATCAATATTACTAAGAAAAAATTTAGAAAAATCTCATACAATAGATAACCATGATTTTATGATGAATAGATTAATTTAGACACCTCCAATCTTCATTAAAATAGTATAAAATGAGGAGTTATGTGTGGAACCTTTTAAAAGAAATCAACTTGATCCAATAGTAAATTAATTATTTATCAAAGTTTAAACATAAATTATTCAAGTTGTCATCTTCTCTTATTTTCTTTTTATACATGTTGGTCAATTTTATTTTATTTTTTTAATTTGTGTTGGTTATGGCCTAAAAGAGGATGGACCAAACCCAACATGTGTGTATGCATATATATTATGATTTACTTCAATTGTACGTCATAATTCAACTAATTGCAACTTTACCAAAAAATAAATAAAAATACTATGGTGTGATTTATACATCATCTCCTGTATGTTCTGATTTTTTTGTTTTGTTTTCTTCAATTTTTGTCTAATGTTTCTTTCAAAATTACTCCCTCCGTAGTTCTGGGTATTCATAAATGATCAGTTGACGCTCAAGAATATAGTGCCAATAACCTTTTCTCCCTTTTCTTTGGCAAGTTATTATCACATTCACTCTTCCATTTCCTGTATTTCTGCTTGGGAGCTAGACGAAGTTGTTAAAAGTTTTATACAATGAATAAGGTAGAAATATCACATGCAATTTGGAATTTGAGACAAACTGGAAGCATCCCAGATCGACTATGTTAAAAAATTACCTCCTAAAATTTGTACAGACACAACCCAGTAGCCCTTTTGAACATATTTTTTTTCTCTATGTTTCGTCAACACACACACACACTCTCCTAATTTATTCGCAAGTGCAGTCTGCTATTTTATAATTTAATGGACATCAATTTTTCGAACCACAGTATAATTGTTAAAGGTAGGGGAAAAAAACTCAATAAAAAAATCATTAATATTATGTACCCAGAGGAGAATAAAAAAAAAAACCCTTAAATTATAAGGACCCCTCTGAAAAAATTATTCTAGTCTTGACTCCTACAAAGTTTTGCAAGATCTGCCCCTGATCGGCATCCATCTACTTCGGCATCCGAGTCTCTCAAAACGTGTGCCTATCAATGTTTACCCTGTATAATCATTGATTGACCGCTTATATATCATGATTATGGCAAGTTGAGAGTTGAGACCATTGACTAGTTCTTGCGTTCTAGTTAGAGTTTTTAAATCACTCTGGTGGCTGGCCGATTCAAGATTAGAGTTTTAGATTTTGACAGGGCTCTTGAATCGTCCAAGTTAATACTGATTTTTTAAAATATTAAAATAATATTATTTTAATAAAAAAAATAAAAATTAACAAGTTATAACTGAATTTTTAATTGAATCTTGTTGTTGGATTAATCGCTAATTACTCTATATTTTGATTTTTTCTAAATTTTTTTTTTAAACCCATCTTAATCTCAAATTAACCTTTCAAGCAGACCGGAACACGTTTCAAAATATATATATTTTTTAGCTTTTAGTTTAGAATACATGCATGCAAGTGTTGTAGTTTCTGTTTTCATACACATCCAAACTGGATTCTCCATATCCATTCCTTAACTACACGTTTCCTGCATCTATATATATTGCCCACCTCCGAAGGCAAACACCATTGCATATACACACAGAAGAAATTAAGAGCATTATTTATCAAGAAATTGAAAGGACGACAAAGAGAAAGAGTGGAAAATGAAGCTATTAATGTGGTTCTTCTTACGCTTCTTCTGCCTAGCACTTCTGTTCAGTACATCTTCTCAACGCATGATGTACGTAGTAAACTTGTATTGATTCCTCTATTATATATGGCATTTTTAACTTCAAACTAAATGCTTATTTAGAAAGAAAAAACTGTTTGTTACTAGCTATTAGCTAATGAAAGTTTATGTTACTGTGCTGTCAGTGTCAACAGGAGGTCTGCTCCTGCTCCAGATCCACGAGAAGGCCGCGATTTAGATCAACCAAGACATGGACCACCAGCACCAGGTGGGAAACCATCTACACGTCCTTGAACATTCTCAGCTTTAATTTATTGCTGGGACATTGAAGCTCTTGTATGGATAAATCAGCAGTTCATTTCAAATTCATCTAATTGTACTTCCCCTCCTTTTTATGTTATGACATGGGCTTCTTTTCTTTCTTTCTTTTATCTTCTTAATTCCTTAATTTTTTTTTATCTTCTCAATTCAGAGTGTAGTGGAAATTTCAAGAATTATTTATCTGCTATCTTGGTGGTTTGGTTCTGCGCAAGTCTAGTCTTGTGCTTCTAGGTTCTTATGCATTGGCTCTGCATCTTCAGCCTAGTTGCTATTCAGTTTTTTTGTATAGTTTTCTCTTTTTTTCTGGGTTTTCTAGTCATTTTCTTTTCCTGTTCTATCCGTGTATCTGTTTGGCCTTGGTGGCTTGCTTTTCTCACCTACGATGCTTATAAACTTACTTGATCTATCCAGAAAAATAAGGTTAACAGGAATAACAATGAACATATGATTAGGAAAAGTAGGAAATTGGAATGAAAATAAAGATAGAACACTAAGGCCGACTGCTAAAAGACAACCAAGTATTGTGGTGGTGGTAATTTTTTTCTATAGTGTTAGTTGCGGGCTGCTGATGATAGCAGCTGGCTAGTATAATATGGGTCATGTGATGAAGTGAGAGTTTATCAGGAGAACCAAAAGGCCGACTGCTAAAGGAATCACAAAATCATATTTATTTCCTTTAATTCGCCTATTCCACAGCAGTATAAGACGGTTAATTAGCCTAAAAAAACAATTAGTTTTTGGAAACTTATTTGAATGTGGAGAGTGAGATGTGTCCAAGGAAGCAGTAATGGTACAAGAGAATAGTGTAGGAGAAGAGCTAATAAAGGAAGAAGAAGATCCGCTAACCCTGAACTTCATGGCTATTTAAATAGTTACAAGATCTACGCCTAGAAGGGGAGCATTCCTTCTCAAAATTGCCGTCGCTCATCTACCCAGATTCTGTTCGTGTAGGCATCGTCATTCTGGTTTTTTTTTCTTGTTTTTTTTTTTCTGGAATGCCAAATCATAGAACCTGTGTGGGGTAGATCACAAACAACATTTCAACTCATCTTCTCCACTCCACCATGCATCTAGCTAGAGTCTGGAGAGATAATTACTTCTCTCATGGTTAGGGACAATAGGGTATCAAGATTGGAACTCATGAAAAATGCAACAACGTACGTGTTGGCGTGCAAGAAAGTCTAGTAGACGGGGAAACCATCTTCGATTCTTCGGCAATTTCCTTTAAACAGAATGCCGCAATTATTCTGTACAAAGTACGATAACCATGCGGATGAGCTGGAAGAACTAAAGCATATTGTTTGGATTCCGACCAAATTAGTGGAACCAGGCGGTAATTTTCCAAACCCTAATGTTCGGTATTCTTGCAATACCGTGAAAGCATTAAGTTGATTGAATTATATAAGATTTTACGGTGAAAGCATCCAAGTAATAATTATTTTTTTATTTGTTTTTTATCAAATTATTATGTCCTTAGGATTAGGATTAGTTCTAGATTGGGAGTTTTGTAGATTAATCAGGTTGACATATATTTTTTTATTTTTATTTTAAATTAAATAATTTTAAAAAAATATTTTATTCTTCAACATTAAGTTAATTAAAAATTAAATTTTATATTTTTTTATTTACTTTCTATGTATAGAGTTATCTTGGTTTTCTGACTTGTATTGACTTGATTTATTTTTTTATTTAATTTTCTTTTAATATAATTCTTCAACATTGAATTGATTGAAAAATGAGTTTTGTATTTTTTTTATTTGTTTTCTATGATATTATTACAGTCTAATGACCCAAGTCACGAGTCAAACTGATTGACTTAGGTTTTTTTGTCCTTTTTTTGTTGAATTATTTTTAATTTAATTATTCAATATTAAATTAATTAAGAATTAAACTTCACAATTTATTTCAGTTTATGCTCTATAAGGTTATTTTAGTCTTATAAAACATTTTATGACTTTATTTGGTTGACTTGGTGGTTTTTCATGTTGTTTCTTTATTGAAGTGTTTTTTGATGTTGTGTTGATTAAAAATTGAGTTTAAAAATTATTTTGATTTGTTTTCTATAATGTTATATCACTCTCATGACCTAGGTTTGGTAGATTAATCCAAGTTCATTTATCTTATTTTTTTAGTAGAATTTTATTTTTAATTTGATTCTTTAATATTAGATTGATTGAAAATTGAGTTTAATAATTTTTTTTCATGTTCTTTCTATATTAATGTCTAATGACCTGGGTAGTGACTTTGATAGGTTAAACTAAGTTAATTAAAATCAATAAAATATGTTGTCATTTCAATATATATTATTTTTTTTAATGTCACCTTTTTTTAAGTAAAACTATATTTTCATCAGTTGTTCGAGTTGTTTTTGAACTCTTTAAGTTGACGATGTCATATTAGGTCAATTCATATTTAGTTAAAAAAAAATATACTAAAAAAACACTATCAACACGTGGATGTATTTTTACATTAAAAATAATTATTTTTAATATCATAAGAGTCTCAACCATAACACCATAACAAAATATCAAACTGAATTTCTAGTCAACTTAACATGAAAACATTAAACTAATAGTTAAAAAATTAAGTGACAAAAAAAAAAAGAAGACAATGTGTGTGTAACTATTATAGCCCACATGATGATTTGTATCTTTATGTTATATTTTCATATGGTTTATTTAATATTTTTTAATTTTGTATTATATTATATATTCATAATTACAATCATTTTATAATTTACAATATATCAATTTTGTGAAACAAAAGTATAATTATTAAACAAGAAAAAATCAATATTGTGTACCTAGAGGGAAAAAAAATAATCTATTCTTGCCTCCTGCACAGTTTTCCAAGCTCTTCCCTTGAAAGTCATACATCCACTTCGGTGTCTCTCAAAACAAGTGCCTGTCAATCTTTACCCTTTATAATCATTGATTGACCATTGACCATTGACCAATTCCCTGCGTTGTAGTACCTTTTTTTTTTAGGTTTAGTTTAGAATAAATGCATGTGCTGTAGTTTTTTGTTTTCACACACATCCAAACTGGATTCTCCCTATCCATTCCTTAACTACACGCTTCCTGCGTCTATATATATTGCCCACCTCCGAAGGCAAACACCATTGCATATACACACAGAAGAAATTAAGAGCATTATTTATCAAGAAATTGAAAGTGCGAGGAAGAGAAAGAGTGGAAAATGAAGCTATTGTGGTTCTTCTTACGCTTCTTCTGCCTAGCACTTCTGTTTAGTACATCTTCTCAACGCATGATGTACGTAGTGAACTTGCATTGATTCCTCTATTATGTATGGCAATTTTAACTTCAAACTATATGCTTATTTAGAAAGGAAAACTTTTTGTTACTAGCTATTAGCTAATGAAAGTTTATGTTACTGTGCTGTCAGTGTCAACAGGAGGTCTGCTCTTGCTCCAGATCCACGAGAAGGCCGCGATTTAGATCAACCAAGACGTGGATCTCCAGCACCAGGTGGGAGACCATCTACACGTCCTTGAAAATGACCAGCTTTAATTCTAAATAGTATAATTTAGACATTGAAGCTCTTGGATGGATACATGAGCAGTTCATTTCAAATTCATCTAATTGTACTTTTTCCCATTTGTTTTGTTATGACATGATATGTATTATCCAAGGGTATGATCATGCTAGTTAATTTTCTCTCGTTCTTTGCCGATTAGGCCTGAACGACTATCAACATTTTTTGTTACATGAAAGAAAGATTTTTCATACATATACATAAAAAGTAAAAGTTTCAATTGGAGACAGAATTAGATTTCACTCTTATATAGAGTAGTAAAGTAAGAAAAAAAAAAGCAAAACAGAAATTTCAAATTGGTAACAAGAGTGCTCAAGGGTTTGGTAAATTTATGAGTTTTTTTTTTTTTTTTTACTTATAAAGAAAAAATTAACTTAGGTGGCATGAGGTTTTTTAGATGCAAGTCTCATCAGTAATTTCTTTTAGAGATGTGGTAAATTTATTAATTATTAGCCATATTTGTACAGATACCTTACTTTACACCTTAACATATGTGCTATATAAATGTTTATTTTTATTTTTTAAAACATTAAAAATACATAAAGAACAAGCTAAACTCAATATCTTAGTAGTTACTCTCTAAATACACTTTAAAAAAGATTCAAATATGAGTAAAATAATAATTTATTTTTAAGATAAATTTAAGGAGTAATTAATTGGATATAACTAGTTATTTCCTGGATACTATAAAATTTTCTAAAGCTAAAAAATCTTTTGGGAATAATTCCTTACAAAAAAAAATCCCTAGTTTAATTAACTCCCGATATTTGAATAAGGTTAGAGTTATACTATTATTTTTTTTAAGATAATCACGCACATTTACTGGTTAATGCTATCCAATAATATTATCAAGAAATTGAAAAAAAAAATTGAGGCAAGTGGGATTCTGCAATTGAGATAAGTAGAGCAAGTAGATATAGAAAGTTACAGAATATTATAACAAAAAAATAATAAACATAACATTAAAAAGAAATTTATATATATATATATATATTGTCTTTTATTTAAAATAAATAAATAAAGATAAAGGCGAGGGCCGCGCGGCGGTCTCTGATTCTAGTCCCCTTTGGCACTGGACCTTCGAAGGTGTCTACGAGTTCATAGTCAAGTTTTAGCTTAGCCAAGCATCATCCCCGATCATTAGCTACCGTAAATTTAATCTCAATAATATAGCTAGGGTTTCATTTTGACTCCAATATTACGGCTAATTTTTGTACTTAATATATTGTTACATTGGATTTTTCACATGGTTTAAAAATATTATTAATTGATATGTTACATTTTTTTATTATAGGAATCTTACAAAATAAATTTTAATTAGGGGTATTGTAGAAAAATATATGATTTAATATTTTGATCAGATAATTATTTTAAAACAGAAATATAGACAATCTTTTTGGGATGAATTCCATTTGATACTTTCATAATCATTTTTATTTTTTTTTATTTTTAATGTTTTGATCCTAGATTTTTCTATATAAATAAACATGGCAAATATCTAAATTTACAAATTGGTAATCTTCAGGTTCCCTGATCATACATGTATTCTGGTTTGTAGAACACGAATAAGAAGCAAGCTAAATTTCCCTGATCATTTAGAGAGAGAATGGATATTAATTAAAATATAATATATACAATTATTAAATATATGAAAAAGCTTCACTATTTTTTTCCAAGAGTTATTGAAGAAGCATGCTTACGGGCCTTCAAGAGTAGCCACCACGTGTGCCTTTTATTTTTAAATTTAAACGAGACAACACGTAATTCACTCCGTTAGTTTTTGAAAAATTAAAATCTCAAATAACGTATCATTTGAAATTCTTTATATTCTGGTGGTCATTACCAGGATAGAAAAAAAAATAGTTATTCAATAATTTATTTCTAATAATTTTTTATCCCAAAATATTTATAAAATAGGTCATGTAGTTTTACAAACTCTTAAATAGTCTTGAAAGATTAAAACAACCACTCAAAACCCGAAATAAAAAAAAAATTGAGCTTAGATTTATGGCTTTAGGTCATTTCAAGGTTAAAAAAAATATATAAAAATAGAACTTTCCTAATTGGATGGAACATTTGACATTAAAATCTATCATTTTGATAGTAAAAGTCAATGATAATATTATTTTTCCTCTCAATGCTGTGCTGTATTACAGTAACTTCTCTCTCTTTTCTTAAATGAGAAACTAAAAAATAAATTTTTTTATTAGATTAGAATTAAAAAAATATTGAGGGGCCAAATATATATAAGTTGTAAAGTTAGAGGACTAAAGTAAATAATTTGTGTGAACTTTGAAACCATCACCTATTTATGGTGCCTTTTTCTAATTTTGATCCCCTGTTTTTTTTTTCAACTTGTAATCCGTATCATTAGATAAGAGGGACCATATTTGATAAAATCATGAAACTTAATTCTCAATCAATCAAATATTGTAGAATGAAATTGAAAAAAATTAAGTTATTCAAAAGTATTTAAAATAAAAAATAGCAATTAAGATAATGATGCTTAAAATTGAAATACAAAATAAATTTTATCTTTAATTAATGCTTGAAATTGAAAAGAAAAATCAATTTAACAAAATAACCTAAAAAACAATCAAAATAATGAGGATTAAAATTCAAATAAAAAATATAAAGAAAATTTTAAAATTGAAAAGAAAAACAATTAAAAGAATTAAAAGAATGGGACCAAATGTAAAAATAATATATAATAAATTTAGATTGAAAGATAAAAAAAAAAAACTTATACAAAGTGGGTCAAACCATAATTTTTAAGGTAAGAAAAAGAACATAAAAATAAAAAATAAAAGTACCACCATCAATAACTCAACCCACGAATGCTAACATGTGTTGCACCAATATAAAGATGACATAATGATATTTTTAATGACACAATAAAAAAGCATTTTTGGACATCAAAAGGCACCATAAATGCCATCCAAGGTGAGCAAGTGATCCCATTTATTGGCGAGTATGACAAACTCATTGTGCTTTACACACATACATACCAAATAGCCCTTTAGTTGACCTAATAATAATAAAAATATCATTATGAAAATATAAAAAAAATCCTTTGACACTTATTTTAATTTTTTGCTTTTAAGGATATTTTAATTGTTTTGTTGTCCTTTTCATATGAAAAAAAATACATATTTTCTAATTAATTTGATAATAACTAATGGATCCTAGAAAAAGACTTTAAAACCCCTAATTCATATGTTGAGTCTCTTTCATGGGAATGGAAAAACCATGAAAAGACTATTGTAGTTAACAAAGTTTCACTCACATGCTAAGTGTTTTTTATTCCTATTTTAGCTTTTGTTAATGCTTAGGTACAAATTTGATAGAAATATTTTTAGTTAATCGTAAATTTTTTCTTATTCTTTGTAAATATGAAGACAATATAATTACTATGCCTTAAAGTAATTATAATTAAGAAAAATAATTAATATTTGTAATGAACTTATTTTGCATAAAAATACAAATTATTATTTATTGAAACATATAATGAATTCTTTATAAAAACTTTAAAATGGTAATTCAAGGCAATTTGGTCCTTTTCTCATTATTCATTGATCATTATCAAATTAATAAGGGAGTTGTGTGGCATATGTACTATGTTGTAGTGATCATCCTCCTGAATCAGTATTCCCAAGAGTAATATGGATAGAAAGGATAAGAAATTTTTGTTCTTTATCAATAAAAGAGGGACAATGAGAGTCATTACCTTATATTTTAATTAATAGAAACTCTAACCATTCATAGAATCTGGATAAATGAAATGATTGCTTAAAAAAATGTATTACCATCCATAGTACACTTTATCTTAGATAAGTTGTATTATTTATTTGTTTGATCTAAACTAAGATAATGTTGTGTTTTTAATCATTTGTTTATCTAAAGTTTAAGAAAAGTCTTTCTTAATAAAAAGTTATTTATCTTATAAGGTTAAAACATAATCATTCTAATGTAAAAATGTAAAAAATTAAATGAAATGTCTTATTTATTTAGGTTTTGTTTATTTGCAGGAAAGTTGTTTCTTTTTTAAAAGTGAATTCTAGATAAAGTAAATTTCTGGAAAGTGAATTTCAGGAAAGTATTTTTTTATGTTTAGTAGTTTTATAGAAAATCAACTGGAAAATACTTTCTAGTGTTTGTTTATATTATGAAAAATAAGTTGGAAAATAATTTATTAATGAATTAATTTTTAAATTTTTTTATCTAATATATATAAATATAATATTTAATATAAATATTTAATCACTTACAATAAAAAAATGAAATTTAAAAAGTATAATGATGAATTTTTTTTATTATATCCTATATTCATACATAGCTTATTTTATAAAATATAACTATATCTATCATATTATATTATAAATATTTAATTTATACCTTCTGAAATTTTTAGTCCACTAGGTCTTGATAGTGCATCACCTTAATCCTGGGAATCGTGTGCACTTCCTTTCCATCCAGCTAAAATATATATAAACTTCAAATCAAACGTTATAACTGCTAAAATATTTTGTGTTGTTTTCTCTTTTCGACCTCGAAACTTTTCTTGAATTTCAACATGAATATTTGCAGGAACATGGGTACCATCAATTGCTCGAATACAGTATTATATAGACATGAAAAAAATAATTTATAACCTTTTCTTCTAGATATAATTAATTAATGTATAAAAATATTGATATTATTCTCGTACCTTAAAATAAGGATAGAATTTGCGATTATTCATTATCTTTGCGGGAACTATATTCCCGAGGTCTTTCATAAGGTGTTTGTATAACTTAAGAACTGTTTTAATACAATTCTAAAGTAACAATGGATAATTTCAATAGATCTATAGTATATACCACTAATAAAATAAAATCTTTGGTTTCGACCTAAAATTTGTAACACAATTACTTGCTCCCTAATAGACACATTTTGAGTTGATCGCAATAGGTTACAACTTGTGAGAACATCACACAAATTATATAATACAATTGGTTTCATACGAATTTGTTCAACACAATATCTATCACCTCGATTCAAAATGCTATCAATATAGAATTCTTATTGAGCAATTACATTTATATGCAGTTCTCTTGGTATATAAATTATACTTATTTCTCGTTCAATAATAGCTACTCCTGTAGCTATGACAGTTACAACTGCTCTCATACATGTTGCATGATTAATCTTACTATCCATGATAAGAAAGTTAAGTTTTCTGATAATGAAACCTAAAAAGTATAGAGAAATAAACATTCAAAAAGCATATCAAATACTTACACAATCAATATAAGAAATTATGATCAAATTGACATAATCAATATATTTTGATATATTTAGATAGCTAGAAATACTTGTAATTCTAGATGTCATGTTCAGTTCAATTATGTAGTTCAGATGTCATTGAAAATAAAAGCATAAACAATTACCAGATAACAAGTTTTAAATCAAAATCTAGCAATCATCAAAACATGTACTTGTACATATGAATTGCTACTCAAATATAAGCACATGAAGTAAGAGAACATGACAATAATTCACAATCACAGTTTATGAATCATTTGTTTCTATTAAACTAAGAATGAAGGAGAGATTGAACAAAGGCTGACTTCTTTCTATTAAATAGGATTTAATTAATACACAAATCATGTTGAGATAAAAAAACAAAACCCTATATTATTTAGAAACTTATTGCTAGTATAGAAAAGAAAAAAATATATTAAATATTGCTAAAAAAACAGAAAGAGAATTATTAATCGTCCATTAATGAAGCAAAACTAGAATGACAGTGTTAACGCATAACAATGCTTGGTAATTATATACAATCATGCATTTACAAAGACAGTTCTTTATTAAAGTTGAGTCTAACAAGCTTAGGGAAGGAGACTACAAAAATTATCTTCATGTTGTCCCAACAAATTGTGCAAAAAGATTACATTAGGCACAACAACTTTGTCTGGGTCCTCTTGTTTTTTCAACACTAAGGAAACCTAGGAAGTGTACTTGCCAAACAAATACAAATTAGGGCACTCAAACGGCTTTTAAAAGTGATGGAACAAATACAAATTCAAGCATTGGAATAGCCACTGAAAATGATAGTTGTGATAAAGATAAATTAAGTTGATTAGTACTTTTTTAATAATTATGATATTCTTTGATTAATTCCTGTATTTTCTTTTCTTAAAAAAAAAACATAAAAATACAATTTTTTTATATATAAAAAAATAAAATATTCATGAAAATTTTAGAATTTAGCTATATGCAAGACAAAAAGAAATACGCATGAAATATATTTGTTTGGCAAAAAAACTCATTTTTCTTTTCATAAAACTACCAAAACAAGTCTAAGAGATGTTTCTCAAACATATCCTTAAAAAATAAATCTTTAACTCTTAAACTGATTTTTATCGGACTAGATTGACCTAAAATTCTTAGTTTGATTATAATATCGGTGTCGGTGTATTAAGAGAAACACATTTTTCCAAGTGGTGGATAAAAAAATTATATTAATTGAGTTTTAATTTATCAAAGGGATACAAATATTAACCATAATATCATAAATAAATAAAACTATTAATCTCTATTTCTTTTATCCTTTTTTATTAAATTTTAAAACTGAGTTTGAATTTTATTCCAAAGATTTCAGCCTTGTGACGTGTGGTTTTTTTTTCAAATTTATATTTTAGTATTGCTTTATATGTAGTATGTCTCCAACACTAATCCCCTCGCTTTATTGTTATATTCAATTTGATAGTTGAATTTTGGATCCACTCAACAAAATTAAATATAAATTTATTATACTATTCAATGTGGGATGTGTCTATAACACTTTCTAACCATGCTTTAACGAGCAATGTTATATATACAAACAAATCATATATAATAGTTAGATAAACTAGGAAACACTTCTTAATTTAATATATATATATATATATATATATATATATATATAAANATATAAGAATAATGCAAATCCATCTCCTTCTTCAAAGCAATTTCTATAAAAAAAAATCATCTTAATTTATTAAATTTCTATATTACTTTTTAACATATTCTATTAAGTAAAAGTTCTTTGAACTTAAAATTTATAGAGACCTATATTATCTTGTGTATTTTTATTAAATAAATAAAATAAGCTTAAATTATTAAATAAAATCCTAATATATAATTTACATTACCATCTAAGTAATTTCCTTGTTATATGTATACACATCTGGTTTCTTGTTTCCTAGTTCTCACAAACGTGTTCCTGTAAACTTTTCCATTGTCAATCGTTTGACTGCTGCTATCACAAATGCCTTATGAAAGGAAAAGGTCTAAAGTTTTAGTTCACAAAAAGGAAAGGTCTGAATTCTTTAGTTTATCAAAGCGTTAGAAGTAATAATCATAAATAACTAAAAATAAATAAATTCTATGTCTTTTACCCCTTTTTTCCCTTTGTATTAAACTTTATAGTTGAGTTACAGGCTTACTAGCACTTATTAAATTTTTTAATATGCAATTTTAAAGATATTTACATATAACACCATGACGCAATTCCAGTTATGTAAGGAAACAAGAAATTGTTGTTCACCAAAGAGTGGAGGATAATCCTCTAATTATTTTTTAAAGGTGGAAGTCATGATATTTCTTTTATCTAAACCATGCATACGCGACTACAACCAATAGGAGAAGATTCAAAATGAAGGCCATGACTAATTAATTAATTAATTATATTGAGGATGACGAAGTTTGGAACCATTCACCAATTTGAATTTGCCCTTTTAACTACCAATTAAACTAATTTCTTCTTCTCCACGATATAGATGCCTCTAAGATTTCTTGCTTATGAACATTTATATATAAAGACCTTCCACGTTCAAAAGCAAACAGAAACACATAAGAGTGAAGAGAGAGGGAGAGAGATGAGGTTTTTGTGGTTGGTCTTGCACTTATGCTGCTTAATGCTTCTCTTTTCTTCATCTTCTCAAGTTAAGATGTAGGGCATCACTTTTGTTCATTAATTTCCTCCATTATGTTGATACAAAGCAGTACTTTAAAATATATACGACTTTTCTTTCTTTCTTTCTTTCTTTTTGGTGAAAGAATTAAAACTTATTAATTATTAGCTAAATTAAGTGAGCTTGCATTTACAGGAATTATTATCCACCTCCTCCAATGATTAATAGCACCAGAGGCCGCGATACAGATCAGGCAAGACCTCCACCCCAGGCTCCGAGTGGAAGACAACCCGGGCGTCCCTGAGCTTTGGACGAGGTTACATATAAATGTATATTATAAGCTCTTGTATGATCACGTGATTATTTTAGGTCATGAATTCTTAAAATCCACATAGATAATTGCGTTTCCCGTTCAAAAACTTGTTATTTATTTAAAAGAAAAGAGAACTTGGTAATTAAAGAGAACTTGTTAATTAAGTGGATCATCCAGAAGTTCTTCCTGTTTAATTACTTCGGTAATTAGGAAACTCTCCATCTCTGATTCTTTAAATTTCGTTACTTCCGATGTATAATGTAAACATGTATTTTTTCAAGGTTGTTCTTCCTGTTTGATTACTTCGGTGATTAGGAAACTCAATCTATGTTTCTTTAATTTTCGTTACTTTGGATGTATAATGTAATCATATGTTTCTTCATGTATTAATTGGAAGGCATAGGGAAGAATGTCGACTATTAGAGTAAATTATACACTAGAAAATTGATAAATAAATATAGAAATATCAAGAAATTTTATCGACAAACATATTTTCTCAGTGTATACTGAGAGAATTACAGTGAAAATTTAAAAAAATAAAAAATAAAAAAATGATGATATATTATTTATACCGACGAAATTACCGATAGAATTCATTTTGTTGGTAAAATCATTAGTAACTATAAATAATGTTCATCATGACAATTACAAAGGAATTATCGACAGAAAATTTTATAGGTATTTTCTAGAGAGCACTAGAACTGTTCACTTTTTAATTATACTGTTAATTGTTGTTTTTTATGGACAAAATCACCAATGACTTGAAAAGTAGTTGGTGTTATTTGGTGGTTTTCTGAAAAAGTTTAATTAATTTAAAATTTTTATTTAATTATAATACACAAAATCACCAACGGATTGAAAAATCATCAGTGATTATTAGAGGTTTTTAAAAAAAATTATGAAATTAAAAATTTAAATTAAATATTATAGATGGAATTACCGATGAAATAATTAAAAAAATATTAATATTTAATTATCTATCAGTAAAACCGTCGCTAACGCATCCCAATAAAAAGCCTGAATCCCCTTATTTCACAAAAGACAAACTCATTTCTTCTTCCTTTTCTTCTTCTTTGTATATGTAAAAAAACATTAATATCTATTTCTTTCTTCTTCTTCTTTCTTCTTTTATCCTCTTAGTTTTTTTAATTAATATGTTTTATGAAATTTCTTTCTTTCTTTCCTTAGCTTTACTTGCAACTACATTAAAGTAAGATTTTTTTTCTTTTTTTTTCCTGATTTTTTTCACTATATTTGTTTTTTATTTTATTTTTAATTGTTTTTGTTCTTAATAATTATATGAATGTTGTTGTGAGATTTTTTTTTCATATGAGATCAATTTTTAGTTGATTTATTTATAGGATTTTAAAAATTTTAGCAATCACAATTTCATTTTTTTCATATAAAATTTTTAGTTGAATTTATATTTTCATTTTATTTATTTGATGCAAATTTGTTTGAGTTGATTTTCTTCTTCTTCTTTTCAAACATTTTCAGTATATATTATAGAGTGTTAATTTATGTTAATTTTATTATTTTATAATTTTATAAAATGATCTTTTAAAATATATTTTTAAATAATTATCGACAGAATTACCAATAATATGTTTCAAGGGATATACCAAGAGAATGAAGTAGATAATTTTTTTTATGTATCTATTCTGTCAGTAAATCCATCAATAATAACATTTTTTATTACTAATAGATTTACCGCAGAAAAAAAATTACTGATGAAAGATTCATCAACGGAACATTTTTGTCAATGATTTCATTGAAAAATTAATTACAGATGGAATATATGTCTTACGCCCATGAAAAAATTCTTTTAGTAAAATTGTTAAATATTGTAGTAATAGCTTTGTCTTTCTATTTTAACCAAACTTACTCTTAAGTCGGTTCATTTTGTTTCTCATCAATTTGTTTTCTACCCCTTTTTTTTTTACATATTTTCAAAAACTTAAAAAGAATCTCAAAAATGTATTTTCAATACAATTTGACTGGTTTGCATTTTTTTCCGACTCTTTTTTGTTTTATTTACATATTTCTTATTTTGGATTTTATCCTTATTATAATTTTATAAATCAAATATTGATTCATTAATCTAAAATTATATAAATATTAATGATAAATTAAAATTTTATTAATAATAAAAATATATTTACATAAATATAATAATTTCACATGTACCGAACGAATTAACTATAAAACATATTAACCTAACATGATAATCAAGCAAGGAGAGAGGCACCAAAATAAATGCTAAGTTTTGACTCCCTCTTCAAGCAACTAAGAGATAATGTGATAAGGTTGGGGGAGAAAAAAAGAAAGAGAGAGAGAGAGAGAATTGAACGATGGAGATGGTGAGAAGATAAGAAGAGAGAAAAAAACTGAAGGGGAGTATAAATACAGATAGACCCACACAATACAAGGGTTGGGAAGGGAAAAAAATAATGAAGAAAAGAGAAAATAATTTTTAAGAGAAAATTAAGAGAGAAAAGTTTCAAGTAAGAGAAATTACAGGGGGAAGGAATATTTTGAAGAGAATAAATGAAAAAAAAAATAAAGAAGAAGAACACAATCTAGACATCTCTTTCTGTTTTTTTCTTGTCCTTCAATATAACTTTTTTTGTTGTTACAGTTGATTTGTTTCTATAATCAACCAATATTTCAACGTTTCTTTTTATTTCTGTTTTGTTACTGTTAATAAAAACTCAATGTCAATTTTTTTAACTCTTTTTATATTTAATTTGCCTCAGTATCCCTATGATATAATTTAAAACTTCAATGTTCATTTTGATTTTTTTATTTTTAAATTTTTTTTAAATAACATATAAATAAGAATTCATCTTTGTCAATTAGGGCTTGATTATTCCCATCTACTTCTAGATTTGATCAATAAATAATTTAAAGAGACAAGGTGATCTTTCATTATGTAATCCAAGACTCTTTGATCTTCCATTTAATAAAAATATAACTATATAAAAAAATATTCAATGACAATTTATTTTTCAGAACTTAAATAAAGAATAAAGAAAAAAGCATAGAGCTAGAGAAATGTCATTTTCCACTTGTAAAATTTGGATCTGATCTTTAATGGGCCTTTTCTTTGTGTGTTATTTAAAAGTGTGTTAATAGTTGCTTTTTAAAGTTTTTCTTATTTATAAATATATTAAAATAATATTTTTTATTATTTTTAAAAAATTATTTTTAATATCAGCATATCAAAATAATCTAAAAATATATAAAAAAATATAATTTAAAGCAAAAAAAATAAAACAAAATATTTTTAAACACAAAACAAACAGACTCTAATCATGAAAAAAAAAAATTGAAACTGAAGTTACCAGTCATTGTCTAACATAATTGCAAACTATTAAGATTAAAAGTATATGCTTATTTGTACACCAAAGAGCAAAGGAGAGAAGATGAAGAAGAAAAAAAGAGAGAGAGAGAGAAGAAAGATCTGCCTACCCTACAACTTTCTCATTTCACTTCCTGTAAAAGTTAAAACTGAAGTTACCACTTAAAAGTCATCACTACCCTAGGAAAGTTTTACTTAAGTAATTAATTATCTTTGTCAATTCTTTATCTTTATCAACGTTAAGTTTAATTAATTATTTAAGTACGCTGAGTATTGGTAATTTTTAAAGAGAATTAACCCAATTGTTCCTCTATTTTAGGTCAAATTTTAAATATATCTTAACAAGTTTAATTACTTTCCATCTGTAATTATATTTTATGTCATTTTCCAATCTATCCTTACAAAAAACTAATTTCACGCAAATTAAAATAAATACTCTTACTTAGAAAATTCAAAAACCACCTAATTTTATAAAAATAAATAAACTTGAAGAAGAAAACAAATTGTGTTGAAACTCATTTTTTTCATTATTACTTTTTTTAAAATAAATTAGGTGCAGTTTGAGTTTCTTATGTGGGGGTGTTTTTATCTATTTAGATAAGAATATCTAATGTTAAAATATATTGAAAAATGACCCAATATTCAAGAATAAATTGCGAGCAACTAAACTTATGAAGATAATTAAAAACTACATATTGAGTTCATTCAAATTGTGTATTCTTAAATTCAAACTCTGAAGATGTATTATTTTATTTTTGAAAAATTCAATCTAAAGCTCTGATTATTTTATCTTGTATTCTTAAATTCAAACTCTGAATATGCATTATATTAAACGATGCGTAAAAAGGTCAGTGTTAGTTGTCTGTGTGATGTGAACACAAATTTCTTTTCTCCGGAATGATATTAATGAAACATGCCAGTCAATTGACTGTACCGAGTGTTGACTTAATAATAATAATAATCGAAAAAGAAGAAAATAAACTTTGCGAAATCGGACCTTTTCAACCATTATTTGGTATGAAAAGTATGCAGTGGCAAGCTGCGGCTAGCTGTGGCTCTCTATATATTTTCTTCTTCAGTACCATACTTTCATCATTCATTGCATCTGTATGAATTCTATAGATAGAGAGAAAAATGAAGTTATTGGCGTTTCTTTTATGCTTGTGCTGCTTAATTTTCTTTTTCCAATCATCCACACAAGCCAGAGCTCAGCCGCTTCCACCGACACCTGGGCCATTACCGCCGGCACCGCAGCCCCCACCACCTGCGGGTCGTTTCAACGACCAGCCCAGAAGTTCCCCGCCACCTCCTGGAGCACCTCCTGGAGATCGTCCATGAAGAACTAATCAACATTTATCCTTTTTTCGATGAATGATGAAGAATAATCCACATACATATGCCTAGCTAGTCCATGAATACTTGCATCGAACTGCTGGGTTCCATTTTATATATCCATGTCAATAACAGCGATCATGATGATGATCTACAAAATCTTCATGGTCTCACTAGAGTAAATTGTTTATGATAAATCCAGAAGCACTGATACAGTAATTTTATATTATTAATGTTGTTGTTATTGTTTATGTTGAGATATTTCATGCAAGAGCATGCTGAACTCTTGTTATTGTCCTCCTATGGATATCTTGGGGATGGAAAAAAAAAAACAGAGGAAAAAAAACAAATCAATTTAGTATATTTTGGATTGTAATCGAATCAATATAATCATCAATTATAGAGAACATTAGGGAGGACATCAAATGATAAAATTTTAAATTTTAAATAATTAAATATTACAATTTATTTTTATAATTGTTAGGTTGTATTCTTATGTATACCTCTTAATTGGTTAATTGTAATTACACATCCAATTAAATTAATAAAGTTTCTTATTTTTTTATATGGTATATATAGAGCAAATGATATTCCTGTATTGAGTATTTTAACTTTTATCACCTTATTGACAAGCAGCATTACTAATTACCCATTGTTGTACACATACCATTAGTTTCCTTTCATCTTTATTTCCTTTCTTTTGTTAATCTTTTTTTCGGCCATTTTTCTATATATCATCATAATTCTTCCCTTACAAGAAAATCTTATTACTATCAACCTATATTTGATTAATTTAAACTCCAATCTTATAATTTACTAGCCTTGTTTTTGTTGCTCTTAGAATCACAGTTTAAAAACAATTTTTTTTTTGTCTTTTATGGAATTTTTCTTGTTTATAAAGTATTAATTTCATGTTTTCAAGTTACAACTTGAATAGAATTTTTCTTAGATTATTTTTATTGTTCATAGATAGTCATATATTGTCCTAGAAATTTTTTGATAATGGCCTTAATAGCCTTGGTCTTTTAAGGCCATTTTTCAAAATGATCCTCCATATTTTAATATTATTTTTTAATATAAATATATTTAATTTTATTATTTGATATGATACTTGATACTTTATTGTATTGATTTGATTACAATCCAATATATATATTGTCTTGATTTATTTTTTCATGTCCCTCAAACTTATTAAGATTTTAAACAAAAATCTTTTAGAGTTTAATATTTATATTTAAAGATAATATTGAAATTTTGACAATTATTTTGAAATATAACCTCAATAGGCTAATGCTATTCAAGCCAACCAAGGAAAAAAAATTCTATGAGATAATATATAACTCTCTGTAGACTATTGAAAAAACAAATTTAAACTTTACTTATCAAGTTTGTAGCTTGAAAAATATAACATGATGTTAATTAATACTTTATAAGCAAGAGAAATATCATAAAATGCATAATTAAAAAAAAATAGTCTTTAAATTGTGATTTTAAGGTTAGCAAAAACAAGGCTAGTAAATTATAGGATTATAGTTTAAATCACTTAATCATTGATAGTAATTTGATTTCCTTTTAAAGGATGTATGGTGATTATAAAATTAAAAAAAATTAAAAAAATTAAAAAAAATAATGGTGGATCAGTAACAATAAGTAATAGTGTTACCTCCCAATAAGACAATAAAACATTAAAGAACAAATCATAAAACATTTATCTACTCTGATAATATACATGTTAAAAACAAAAAACTTTATTGATAAGATGTGCAATTACAATTAATCAATTAAAATATATATTACAATTAGTCAATTATAAAAATAAATTACAATCTTCAATTATTCAAAATTCTAGATTTCATTGTTTGATGTGGTACTTGACTTTTTCCATGATTAATTAATGATTGTATTGATTGGGTTATAATCTAAAAGATGTTGCCTTGATTTATTTTTTCCAAATGTTTTAAGGATCAATCATGTTTCTTTTCAAATATAAAAACAAGATCCAAAACTAAAATAATTTCTTTTCTAAAAACATTTTCCTAGTGTGTTTCTTATTTTTAATTTCATTTCAAAATAATTATGTTTATCAATATCATCCCTTTCAAATTATAATATTTCTCAAAATGATCCCTTATCTAATTCTAAAAGTATTAAAAATTAATAAAAAAAATTAATGTGGCACCGCCATATATGTGTATATATATATATATATATATATATATATATTAGGCGTGTGTGAGAGAGAACTCTTTTTCATGTCATGTTTACAAGAAAAAGCTATGTAATTTGCACTTAAATTACAATATTTTCAATACATCTATTTGTACTACTATAATTTAAGGACAATACATCTATTTATATTAGTTTAAGGTAAATTTTAGAACAATAAAGGGATAACAATATCATCACTTGTTTACATGCAAACATCTAGAATAATTAAAATTAATTCTTTGAAAAAATAACTTAAACATTACTCTAAACTCATTCATAGTATTCTAGATTTTAAATTTAACTCCAACACTTCCCTTAATTTTAAAGATACAATTCTTGAAATTTATAAAATATGTAAATGATGCTTGAAAAAAAAATTCTCAAGTGCTACCTCCACACCCATTTTGAAACCTTTTTTTATTCTCTTTTTTTTTCAACTGCATTATAGTCACCATTTTCTGCATCTTTATCTTGAGTTATTTCTTTTCATATGGTTAATTAATGGCATCTCATTATATCTTTTCAATCTCTTTTTTTTAGCAACTGTATGTACTTGTACATAGCTCTTCGTAGTCTTTTCTCTTCTTTCTTCTTTTATCATCACATTTTTTTAGCCACACATCACTCTTTTAAGAATTAGCTATTTCAAGAAGAGTTTGGTTCACTTTTCATTAGAAGTTGCCTTTTTGTCTGTATCATGGATTTTTGATCATTTTCTAACCTTTTTTTTTAAGAAAAAAAAGCTATCTTTTCTCTTCTTCACATGTGATCTCTTTTGTATCATGTTTTATCTTATGCAAGAACTCGTCATCTTATACTTTGCTTCTTTTAACTTATTTTATCTCTCTCATGATGCAAGGTTTTAATTCTCTAGTCGGGCTCTGTCATCCCCCAACTCCGTTTTTTTCTCTCATGATGCAAGGTTTTAATTCTCTAGTCGGGCTCTGTCATCCCCCAACTCCGTTTTTTTTCTTTGGATAACACTTCTCTACACACCTTCTTGGATCTACTAGATATTTGCTTCAATCTTTAAAAGTCATATTAGACAGAACAAGCTCCAGCATTAGTTGTTAGGGATGGAACATGACTTAGGCTTTGATGCTATGTTAGAATTCTTAAGGAAACTTGATCCTGATACTATGTTAGAAATCAATTAGAGAAAGGAGAAATAAAGTAGAGAGCATCGTGAAAGACAACTATTTTTCATATTATATTACTTTTAAGAGGAAATCATATAACTTATACTTAAATTACAGTCCTTTTAATATATCCATTTATACTAGTCTAAGAACAGTTCTACAAATACATTAAGGATAACATTATTACTTTCTTTACATATATGCATTATTCTAGACTTCTTCATATTATTCTAGATTTGAAAACTAATTCTAATAATATGTTCTCTAAGGTATCAAGTAGTTTTTAATTTCATATCAAAATTATTACAATATCATCGCTCGTATCATATGTTTGTTTATCATGATGGTCATTCATCGTTGCTAAAGATATCTTACCCTCAACAAATTCAACTCATAATAAGTAACATTTTTACCCATATATTTAGAAAATAGAAGAGCATTCAAATTCAAATAAAATTCAGCCAAAGTATAGATAATGATTGTTTACTTTAAATGTAGTTATTAATTAGTTTGTATTAGTCATTCATTTGTATTCTATCTTCTTTGTATCTACACTTATTATAACTAAAAAGGTCTTTACGAATTAAGGTGGGGTGGCAACACACTCAAGCATATTCATTCTATATAATATCAGAGTTAAAAGTGATTCTTGTGCTTTTTTCTTGATCCCAATCATTCCTTCTTCTTCCCTTATCTACCCTCCTTGTGGGGGCACAACAACACTTTTTAGCCTATGATCTAGAATGGTCTTTGGTTTGATAATGAAGTTATCATTTAATATTATAGTTAGCCATTAGCCCTAACATATCATTTGAAGATTCTAGGCAAGAAACTGATATTATTATTTATATATTTTTTGCTATGATCTAATGATATTTCTATTCATATCAGCCTGCTATGATGGGTTTGCTATGATGAACAAACTCTGTGTTTCTAGGTCAAAACTTTAGCCTAAAATAGTGAAATGTTCTCAATTATAATTAAGGCTTTTTTAGGGATAAACTTAAAAAATTTTGATATCATATCATTTCAAATAATATTTCAAATAAAAACACTTTGTTTTTTTTTTAATCTTATACTATGAGTGAATGAGTTATATTATTATCAATAATATTTTAAATATTAACCTCATACAGGTTTTTTATCCTTAAATTAAAGTGAGTAATAATAAATTATTATTCATAATAATATTTTGGATATTAATTATTTTTAGGTTTTTTTATCCTTCTATTACAAGTGAATAATATATTCTTCTTGTTAAAAATAAATTTTTAATATTTTTAAAATATAGGCCACAATCTTTTGAAATTTTATAAACTTGTTATAAAATCCATGAAATATTTGTTTTTAATGCCAAAGTATTTTAGATTTAAAAGGGAAAAAACACTCAAATAATTCTAAGGATTTTCGGTCATATACAAAAAAAAAAAGAGTGTTTTTTATATTTTTTTATTTTCTTTTAGGTTTTGTTTGGGAAAAAACCAATTTACTTTGTACTAAAACTGCGTAATAGGTCTAAAAGGGTGTTTGTCAAACATCCTCATAAATCAAAAACATCTTTAGTAAAAACATTGACAACCAAACAAGGCTTTAGTCACTTGACCTGATCTAGTTGACTTGAAATTTTTTATTTGATCATAAACCAAACTAAATATTTGAGTTTGACCCCAAATCAAATCAAATCAAAAATAAAAATAAAAACTCAAAATTTATTGGTTAAATGGAATGAAACACATAAAAAAAAACATTCAAACAAATTCCAACAACATAAACAATGATCCAAACCAGATTTCATGAAATTAAAAGCATAGAAAGGTTGGAAATCATTAAAGGATCAAGAATTATAACTTCATTCACATCAATTATCATTAAATCTCCATAACTTGGCCACAAAAAGGTTTCAATCCAACACTGAAACTTTGAAATTAAAATATTGAAATACATGTTACAAATGCAAACTAACCCTAGATTATTGGCTAACAATGTCATACAAAGATGCGGATATATAGAAATGAAACAAAATAAGTCAAAATCACGTAGTTAAGATAAATATTCTTAAGAAGAACACGAAGAACATTCAAACTTGAACCTAAAAATATGAAACCTAACGCTGACTAGATATAATAAACCAAGGCCACAAACATATTGAAAATCATGCAAAAATCAATAATCTAGCATTCAATTATTTTGATTATTAAAGAAATTAACAAAAAAAATAAAAACAAATTAGTTCAAAAGTGAAACTCTAGGATTAAAATCTTAAAAATCTCGTTAACGATGCAAATAAATTCTAGATTAATGTCTAATTAAATTGCCCGAATGATTTAGTGAAAAGAATTGGATCGAAATTGATCTAAAACATAAGGCTAAAGCAATGTTCTTCTCAAGAATATAAAGAAAATTATCCAACAAACCTAATATTGAAGAACAAGCTATCAAACCTAGAAAATGACCTTTTAAACCTCTAAACATATTGTCTTTTGCTCACTCAAATCACATTATCATGGTGAAACATGCTTAAATCAAAACAAACAACAAGAAACAATAAATTAAAAATAAAAAAACATGTGATTTTAATTTTCAAAACTATCACAGCTAAATAATAAGTATATTCAACAATGTCAATAATATAGGATTCAAAGTTGATATATTGACTTCAAAAGAACTTAACAAAACCCAAGAACCTATAACATGCATCATGAAGCCCTAAAAAGACATCAAACATCTATTTTCATATTTGAGAGGATATAAAAATCATTTTACCTTATTAAAATCAATCACAAACATATTTTCTTATCATCTAGTAGCATCAAAAACAACTTCAAGTAAGATTTAAACAATAATAACAATATTTTATTTATTAATTGAAACCAAAACCATAATTAATATGATACAAAACAATGTTTGGAAATATCATTAAACATGTAATAACAAGATAGCGATATGAACATTATTTACTAGACTAAGTGAAGGTTTTATACCCTCCATTCCTGAGATGATATTTTTTTCACTGCTTATTAGTTAATAAATTGCATGCCTACCCCAGTCATTCAAAACAAATCTTCCTTTGAAAAACTATTCAAATGTTCTTCTAATTATCAATTTTTCTCTTCGTACAAATAAAAGATGGCCTTTTATTTTTATAATTTATTGGTTAAAAGGCTTAAGTTTCAACTCAAGAGTTTTAAAGGGAAAGTATCTATAAAGCATTTATTTTACTTGTATGAATAATAAAACATAACTATAGTATTTTAAAGATCTCATTTTGCACTTGAGAGCATTGTTTATCAATTGAAGTTATTTGCTTTTGATTCAAAAGGATATTATAAGGTGCTAAAAGTGAGTTTTGGCTCTTGATTATGAAAGAAAATGATATTTATAAACTCAAGAGATATTTAAAAGCTGTCACGACTAAGAATCATTGGTGCTCATTCCTAGGCTTTCTTATTTGTTTCCTTCATTTTGGTTGATGGCCTCCCAAACCTTAAGCATTATCTTGCAAAATGATCATGTCTTACCCCTAGTGTTAAGCTTGTATTACTTGTCTTTGTTTTTTTCATTTGATTTTGGAGCATTATCATCATTCTCGTTATTTTTATTTTTAATAATCTCTTTTTTTTTTCTTTTTCTTTTTTCGCACAACATGCTCAGCCTTTTTGAATCTTTACATGCCTCTATATTTTATTTAGGCACTTTGGATATTTGCATTGATCATTGAGGATCATTTTGTGTAATTCCAAGGTTAAATTATTTTTGTAATCTCCATACTTATCCCTTCAATATAGAGTGTGATCTAAGTTAGGGTTTTTTTGAAAGAAAAATTTTACTAAGTTCAATGGGAACTTGCAAAAGATATTTTTCAAGTATTGTGAAATAATTATCAAATATGGCCTTTCATCATCTTAAATGCATGTATTTAAGATCAATAAATTTTGCTTCCATCTATTGTAATTAATTGGACATGAAAAATAGTTTCTATCATAATTTACAAATTAAATTATGAATCATTATTTAGTTAACTAAAAATCAGCTTCAAAGTCAGTTGGAATGGTTTTTTTCATTTATTTTTTAGGTTTCTAAGCATTTGGTGATTACCTCATTAAGAGATCACTTAAATTCTCAAAACTTACTTGTTAAAAAAGAACACTAGTTTGAACTCTGAATTTGTACTAATACTTTTGATTTCCTAAAAATATTATTGAAATTTTTTTTATCTCTTCCAAAAAAAAAACAGCTTATGAGATCATATGAAATGCTATTCAAAGTTTTTTTTTTAGTTTATAAAGAGAAAAATACACCAAAAAATTCCTAACTCAATTTTGATCTTTATTAATTCATCAACATAATACATTATGTATAGTACTTCTTTACAATATTAGAGTTCACAAGTTTAGGTTAATCATCTTTGTCTATTTTGATCAATATCAAGGTTCCTCTAGAAAAAGCTTTCTTCATCAAATATGATTCTTCATAGTTTGACGCTTATTTACTCTAGTCTTCTCTTGAGATTGGCAAAAACAAATTTTCAATATAAGGTCCTTTTCTTTTAGTATCCTTAATGTAACCCACCTATTATACACCCTAGCTATTTTGTTGTAGTATAGCTAATGGTGATAAATTGTTGCCAAACTCTTCTCACTTATTAGATTCAACTGCTCAAACTTGGATATAAGAAAGATGACTATAAACGGGTTGTAAAGATAAATAAAGAAGCAAGAATTAAAATAAAAGAGCATAAAAAAAAGAAACTGACAATCTCACCCCTCTATGTAACTTTTTAAAGGCATACTCAAGTGATAAGATCTAATGATGAAGTGATAAAGATAACTGACCTTTGCATCAACACTTTAAAGAATGAGAATAAGGGATAAAATGTGGAGAAAAAAGTTAAAGTGGATTAAAAGTTGCCTCAATTGTCTATTCATATAGTCGGAGAGATTCATACAATAGCTTTTGTGAGGAGGCTAGCAAATGGAGATAAATTTCATAATTGGAAGGCTAAGTCTATGCCTTTTGTGTTTTAAAAGTAATTGCTCTTGTTTGATTGAAAGGTTTAGCTCTCAATCAACTTGAATGTACCAATATAGTGGTGGCTAATAAAAAACAAGATAATATTAAGTTTATTGAGTCAAATGAGGTATAAACATGTGATGTGAATACCTAATCCTTATATAAAAGATGTTTCTAAATCAAGTGTTGGTGGTTGGAGCTTGTGAGGTAATTAGAAATATCATGTTCATTCTCTTGAAAGTGAACTTAATCAACCTTCTCAGCTAAAAAAGTTGAAAAAAAGGTCAAATGACATGTTACTATTTTTTTTTTATTAAAGTCTAAGTGGCACATCATTCATTTAAATCATAAAAATTAAATGTTTTAAATTAGATTTTAAAAAAAAAACCCTCAATTTAGTCTTTGTCCTTTCAATTTAAGCATATAAATCATTAATTGACGTGAAACTTCTCAATTTTGGTAATTAAACCCCTTAACTTCTAGATTATGCAATTTCATCCCTATTAACCATCAAACTTTTAATTTCTTTCAAGTATACCTCTAATTTAATTAATTTCAGTCCCTAACTCATGCACTTTATGGATTTTGATCTTTGGTTTTGAAATTCTTCAATTTAACCTTCAATAAGCATTTAATTTTTAAATTTATTTCAATTAAACTCTTAATTGCACCAATTTAGCCTTTTCAACTTTCAATTGTGTCCCTGATCTTTCTATCTTTATGAATTGATTTGAATTAGACCTCCAAACTTGATTTTTTTTTCAATTAAGTCCTCAATTGCATACATAAAACCTAAGTTAAATTAAGTTATTGAACTTAATTAATTCTTTTAATTTTAATCAAGTTGAATTTTAACTTTCATTTTCTTTTTGTCAAGTCTTTATTTTTAGCACATCACATCAAAATATCTCATTCTAGATATTTTGGTCTATTTCAACTCGAAAACTTATTTTTTGTAAACCGAAAATGTTTTTGAATTTTATTTTTTATTTTTTAATAAAAAAATGTATTTTTTTAGAATTTACAATTGAATTATGATAATAGAGAAGATAGTTGATGACAGTGGTCAATGGTGTCAGTATTCCTGAATCAATGGTTTTGCAAATCATATCTTTATGGATAGTCCTGTGCTTTTAGGTTGGTTCACTGCGCTCGATACAGAAAGTGATGGAAAAGTGAGAAATCCACTGATCCAAGTGCAGTTGATAGGATCAGACAAGAAGTACTAGTTCTATGTTGTTTTTCAATTTTTTCCACAAACAGAAACAGTATACAAAGTTTCATACCATACATCCAGTTTATATGATATACACCATGCCAACCTCTACGAGAGCAGCATGGGGGATGTTCAATGCCACTGGAGGTTCTCGGCAATTTTTATCAAGAAAAACATAGGCCATAATCAGGAATTTTTTCAAAAAGTTTGAATCATGACGCACTGTTAAATGCGACTGGCCTAGGAAATATGCGGTGCCACTTTCCCTGGCATCAATCAACTCTTGTAGCTCATCCCTGACAGATACCCGCATTCTAGGACTACCTTCTGGCATTAGAAATCGAACTTTTTTTCTTCTGACTGGAGTTTTTCTTTCGATCAAATCTCCTGATGGACTTGTCAAAGTTTCATTGTTAGCTATATTTGTGGAGCCGGCAACTGAGGTGGTATCATGTATAGGAATCAGTGCATTTCTGTCCAACAATGGCTTACCAACAATCATCATTCTTCCTTCAGGAGAAGTCAGAGATTCACAATCACTTTCTTCTAAGGAAATGAATTCCCCGATTGAGCTAATAATCTGTTCCTCAAAATCATCTGTGTCTCTTATCTGATCACAGTACCCATACCTCACAATGCATCTGTAAATTCTGTAATCTTTGGTACCAACTCTGCCTACAAGATACCGCTCACTGGGAAGCACACAAGGGACTGGTTGGGGCTTGAAGGACACAAAGATCAGCACTTGATGAAATGCTGGAAGATTTGTGATGAAATGCGAGAAAAATGCTGGGATTCCCGTCACCATATCAGTGTATATTAAACCAATTCCGGGTACTCTGGAAACTCCCAGGCCTGGGCTATAATCCGTAAGCCATTCTGTCGAAACCTTGTTTTGAAAATCAAACTCATATTTCTTCATAGTTCCATAATGCCAAGCAAGCATTATAGTGAAAGAAACTGCTGTAATAACAAATAGATACCAGGCTCCTTTGTGAAAACTCAGCATACATGCCGATACATACACAGCCTCAACGAAACCAAAGAACATCAAGAAGCACCCAGATACAAACAAACTCTTCTCCCAGTACAGAGCGATCACAAGTGACATCATACAAGTTGTTACTATCATCCCAAAAACTATTGCCATACCTGTATGGAGATTTAACCAGCATGCATTAGATTAGACCATCAAATAATTCAAAAAATCAGAGAAAACCTTAGCCAAGCACCTAATGTTCTATTAAGCATCTATTGTTTATGCTCCTAAATATGGCAATAATTGCAAACTATTAATAGCTACTTTAAATGTTGTAACATCCAGGAAAATGAATGCTTGACATCACTAGCAAATCTATAGCCCCACCCACTATCTTCTAATCAATTCACATTCTCCTTACCTAACGTATTTCAAAAATTGTCAACTATAACTTGGTTTCTTCACTTTGCTCCAAAAAATTCATACAGAACATCGTCATCTTACTGAAGGATCTTAGAACCTCGGAGCTTCAGAAAAAGGGAATGAAAAGAGTATTGACGGAAAAATACCTGCTGCATTTGCAATCCTCGTAATGTCATGGAAACCAATGGTGACAGAGAGACTAAGGGCCATCAATAACCAGTTGACATCTGGAATATAAACCTGCCCAAGTCGCTTATCTGATGTATGTATAACTGTTACTCTAGGGAAACAACGAAGTGCCAGGCACTGGTTTATTATGGAGAAGCTGGCTGTTATTGTTGCTTGGCTTCCTACAGCTGAAGCAAGCAGAGATAGCAGTATGAAGACATGACGAAGATGATCTGTATTTGTAATGGTTTCCACAAATTAGAATCATAAATCCCAGGTGAAGCAGCCATCAAACAACATAAAACATCAGTGAAAAACTTACTAGGTACAGATTCACTTAGATGATTAAAATTTTCAGTGCCATTCCAGTGTTTAGAGATAAATGCAGCTTGACCAGCATAGCATAAAACTAGAACTGGATAAATCAAGCAGACAAATGTTATCTGCATCAGAGACACCAAACAAAAGTTATATTGTAATTTTGTACTGATTCCGTATAATTGTGAAATCGCAACAAATATTGTGCTATTTTCAATACCTTGATTGATCTCTTGGAGAAATGACCTAGATCTGTAAACATTGTTTCTGATCCTGCAGGATAAATAGTCAGATGAAGAGGTTAACACAATTTGGCACAACCAAAAACAGCATGTCCAGAGACCAAAAAAAAAAAAAAGGAGCTCAGTATAGCATGAAGAACATGCTAGCTGACCTGCTATGCAAAGAAGAATGCTATTCAGTGACTTCCAACTGGCTTTATTGATTTTTCTTACAAATCTATACATGTACGCTGGGGAGATTGCAGAGAAGATTTTAGGGTCCCATTGGAATACGTTATATAAACCCAATCCACTGATAAAAAGGAGCCATATAGTGACAATTGGGGCAAACACGAACCCAATTTTATGAGTTCCATAGTACTGTAGTATAAAAAGGCCTATTGTTATAACACATGCAGAGGGAACCGGTACATCTGAAAAAACCCATATCATGGAAGCCGGTCAGTAACTGAGATAGCAAAATCTTGGCAGATCCTAATGAATAAAGGGAGAACAAAAATCAAAATACTACAACTTCCGTATAATCATCAAAAGTGATTTAAAATTCTAATCAGTTCAAGCTTCAGGTATTTGAAACTACTAATCTTGAAAGGGAAATATAAAGCATTATCATTAATATCATGTTGTTAGAGAACATGTATGCTTTTGAGCTTGCATTAAAAGATACATATGGTTAAATAAAAGCATATCATTTAACATAAAGCTTCTAGCTTTACCAAGATATATATATATGGCTATTGTTGTATACACCCATAGAAATGAAAATGTCACATTGCATGTGCGATTATGTCCAAAGGGACATGCTAATCATCCAGAACCACTTAAACAGTATCATGACACAAATAATAGAATATATTATTATTAATTTTTCTTTCATCAAAAGAAAATATTAATAATGTGCAATACCTGTAGAAGCAAAGTGAAAACGATTATAGATATCCTTCAGAGGCCAATCAAATTTCCAAATGATTAAACTACCAAGTTTTCATCGGAAATGCACAAGGTAGCCGAAGAAGAAATTTTCATCGTACTCACCAAAACTATTTTCATGGAAAACCACTTACATTTTTTCAAATCATCTGATATGGTTTGTTCTGCATCTGTCAAGGAGGTATCTGAAGAGAAACAGAAGTTGCAAATTAAATTATGAAGGATATTGAGGCTATAATCAAAAATGAAAAGAACGTGTGTATACATTCTTAGAGCTAGCTCTTACATTTAATGTTTGATAATAAACGTTGAAGACCTGATGAAGCTGATAACACTGGGAAAGGGAACAACATTAGTACATAATAAGGGAGTACAGGAGAGAACTAAGGTTCATCAAGCTATTAACTCTGAAAAATCAAAGTTGATCAAGATTTAAGAATGCCTAACCTGAAATAGATGGGGTGATCACCCCATCCCCAATTATCATGCAAGCACCAAATAATGCTGTGAATAGCATCAAATAATGACTACTTCTGTGGTTTCTAATGGCTTTTCTAGCTCTTGATTCAACTTTTCCCCTCAAAGTGCTTACTTCTTCATGTTGCATAACCTCTTTGGTGCCTCTATCATTTGGAAGCAGGCCCACTTTAGCATGCCTGCACAATAATGAGTACAGGGAAAAAACACCACCTGCGAGAATTTGTTGAGGTAAGTAACATTTCATGATAGGATCAATTTTTAAATGATCCAGAGTTTAACAGTTATCAGAGATCATTACCCTCTCCATTATCATCAGCCCTGAGTACAATGAAGGCGTACTTAAGTAAAGAAACAACAGTCAGAGTCCAGAAAATAAAAGAGAAGTATTCATATGCAGTCTCATTTGATTTGAAATCTGTCATTTGAATTGTCCCAAAAACATATAATGGAGCTGTGCTCAAGCGACCGTACACAACTCCTAGAGTTTGAAATGACAGGATGAGTGAATGCCTCCAGGTTTCCTTCTGTAAAAATGAACATGTAAAAGGGTTAATGCAAACACAGTTTTAGATCAGTAAAATCGGTGTTACTTTTGGCCAGTCCTGCTATCCACTAATATGTTGGGATAAAACCTGTCAAGTGAGCATACGGTCCAATTTGGTGATGCAGTGTTTAGGTAATATATAGGTGAGGTTTTTATGAAGAAATGCTGGCCCAATAATGGATTCAGTCCACAAAGAAGAAAAAGGAACATGGAATGTTAGGGAGAAACTTTATTAGAAAAGAGAATTCAGAGAGAAGGAATCACAAATAGCAAACAATACCCTTCAATCCTAAGCAGAAGTCCTTTCATAGCTAATTCAAAACATGTAGGCTTGCTAGCTGTATCTAAAGACTACTAACCAGCCATGTGAATCTTCCCACAAGCACTACTTTTCCTACTAACTAACTAATCTTCCTACCAATTTGTACTTTAACAGAACCAATTGCCAGTGAACCTCCTCCTATTTTCTCCTCCAAGAAGTACAGTTCTCAGAACATCAATTAATTTTTCAAAGGCGTTGGAGAGTATTCAAACAAGAGATGGCAGACCATATGCAACAAAATTGCCACCGGCAGACCAAGCAAAATTTGCAGGGAGAGAAAATAACAATGTAGCTTCCAAGCCAACGTAGCCCTCTTTGTAAATGTTAATAACCCAGTATAATATATGCAATGTACAAGGAACAGATAAAAAAAAATAACATCATTGTTCATGAAAATCAAAGCAATTTTAATGATAGATGAAATGAATTAAGCAGCCAATCTATAAAGACTAGATCTTTTATTTATACAAACCACAACAAAAACCACTAAGAATCCCATCAATCAAAAAGAAAATTGATATTACCACTATTAGTTGATCTATCCAACTAGCAAATTCTCGAGAAACATAATGTGCAGCAATTTACATCTCATCTCAATATCACACCAAAAAGTTTTGATCTTTTTTCTATAACTTTATAAATGCTTATATAGTGATATGCCCTTTCTCATCAGTCATCGCTACTCAAAATCAAACAAGATGGAACTTGAGTGGATTGATTGAAGCTGCTCTTGCAAACTCAAAAACAACAATCCCAACACAAATCCTTGGTTCCTAAACAACCCACAAAGTCCTGGCACAGCTCTATACACAAACATCAAAGACAACAGCTAAACAACTAGATTTAACCCCAAAACAAGAAAGAAATAAATGCATAGACACAAGATGTGTACAAATTACAAGAACTGATTTAGCTTTAAACAGTTAGCGGGAAACTTATTACCTTAAGTCCATCAGAGTAAGTAGTGGGACTATGTGGAGGATCCATTTTCAGAAAAAAGAAAATGGGCACTGAGGACTACACCTCAAAGAAAAAGATTTTCTGCGGTGCAGTAGTGGACGTAAGAACACAAAAGAAAAAAGACAGGGCTGGGAGAGTGGGACAATGAGAAGCGATCGCGTTAATGCACAATGTGAAAGACTGAACGTTACAAACTACGAAGTTGTTGTTATTTGTGCTGATTTGTAGCTTCTTTCTTGGATGAATGATTCTCTCGAGAGTGTTTTCTTGGTTTGATTGCAATGGGAGTCACCTTTTGGTTTCGTCTTGAATTTTTTTTAATTAACGTAGTCTGTGTCAGCTTTCGCGCACCACAACTGATCTTACAGACCCTAAAATTAAAGACCATGTAAGCCTCCAGTGGCACCTAAAACCATAAAAAAAACAAATTCCTTAATCCCAAGTTCTTACTACTTGACCACCACCTAAATGGTTATAGCGTCTTGAATTTTAAATTTATAGGTAAGGTAGTATAGACTAGAGAGAGTGGACAGGTGTTGGTGGGGATTGCTAGGATCTTGGAAATATATTTCTTACATAAGCAAACATTAATTGTTAAAAAAATTAAATTAAACACAAGGAAACAGCTTTAAAATAAAAACATATTTTAAAATAAAAATAATTCAAAAATAATCGCTATCAAGTAAAATTTTTAAAAGACAAATTCAAAGATGCAGTAGCTTGTAAATGGAATCTCCAACTTGGGAGACTATTTCTGCTCTAAGAAAGTCCAATAGCTTGTGAAGTTTCTTTGATCTGATATATCAACAAACGAAAACAAATGGCTTTTTAATTCTTCCTTACAATGTTGGAATAATGTAATAAAACAAAAGAGAAATTGGACACTGATCGATAACGTGATGGCCATGCATCATGCCATTGCATTTTGGAACCGCTGCACAGGTTCTGTGATCAAGGCATCCTCACCGATTTCCAAAGCTCGTGCTAAACAAACTTTCATGCATAGTTAAAATTCAGTCTGGTCTTGAACTTGTTAACTAGGAGCTAGAATTGTGTTCGGTTTAAAAAGAAACAATTAGGGAGGTTAAAAACTAGACCCGATGATTTCATTAGAAATCTAATTATAATTCATTATTTATTTATTTTTTTAATTAAAATAATACTATTTTAATTATAAAAAAATAGGGCTGACCTGATAACCCAGGCCTTGAATAAATGAACCACGAAATCAGATTTAAAAACTATGCTTTTATGACACAAAAATAATCTATTTTGTATCGTGATAGTGATTACTTTGTAATATATTGAAATAATATTTTTTTATTTTTAATATTATTATATTAAAACAATCTAAAAATACTAAAAATAATAATTAAAAATATATTTTAAAAATAATCATGAAATTTATAAGGTGCTAGAATTTGAATAAAGGGAGGATTTTGTTTTCTATTTCTGGTTTATGAAATTTTGTTTGTTTCTTAAAACTTAAGAAATCAATGGAGTTCAGTTATGAAATGTTATTTGACATTTGTCTAAAAGAAATCATACATAAAGATAACGTTTGATTCACGAAATTGGATGGGAAAATGAGCCAGAATTAAATTGTGATAATATCATTGCATTTATTTTATTTCAGGAATCCAATTTTTCCAAAAATCTCACCTTTCTTTAACTTTTTTAGTTTGCGAAAGTGATTATTTGGTTTAACATGAGGAATGTAATATTTTTTTCAAAAACTAGGGAAAAAGTTTTAACTTGTAAGGAATATATTCTCATTAATTACCTATATTTCAAAAATATCATAAACTTAATTAATTTATTATTTCATAAGATCTTATTATAGAATGGAAACCTTTCAAAAAATCCTAGACTTAGTTTATTATTTCATAATGATTTAATATAAGATTGCACCTCTTCCAATCACCAGGCAAGTAAGATTTGGTATTGTAACGAATATACCCTCATTGTTGATAATATATTTCAATACTATTCTAAACTAAATTTATTATTATACATGATATAATACAATAGAAAAAAGATGAAATGTTTTAGGAAGATTAATCTTTTTAAAGTAATTTTATAATATAATGGATCAAATCTATTTACTGTTTAAATTATTCAATTTATGTGTAATATTATTTATTGGTTTTTAAAAAAGTGATCAATTGCATAATAATAATAATAATAATAATAAGAAATAAGACTTCAATTTATTTTAAATAGCTTTAGAATTTTTAAGAAAGTAATAAAAACAAACATTCTATATTTTTTAGAGTCACTTTCACAACCAAAAAAATTAATTTACATCGATGAAATATTTTATCTGTATAAAAATTATATTTTCATCGATATAAATATCATCAATAGATTTATTAATGGAAACATATTATCGGCGAGTGTCATTAGAGATTCAAATCCTTTAGTAATTTATCCATGATTTAAATACCGACAAATAGATTGACAAAATATTAGTGTCGATGATAAAAAAAAAAAAAGAATGGACACCAATTATTTTGCATCATCCTATCTATTGATAAATATTACCAATGGAGTACTTGCTTGGTAATATATCATATCTCACTAATATATTATATTTCACTGATGGATTAATTATTAGATTTGCCTACAAATAAATAGAAAATATATTATGTCAATGAATATCTTAATATATATTAAAACAATTCATAACTCTCTATAATTCTTTAAAGAAATAGGCTTATTGTACTGATAAAATGATTGAATGTTTTTTTTTGTTTGAGATATTATCACATAACTTCACATTAAACCTGTTGAATAACTAAATTAAATTGAAGACCATATTTTATATTATTAATTTTACTTTAAAAATCAATTATAAATATCTATACACATTAAAAAGTAGTTAAAGTTGAAGGTGAAGATGAAGGTGAAGAGGAGGAAAATCTTATTAAGGTCTATACAGGGGAAGATAATGACTAGAAAATGATGTCATCATCTTCCTCCAATGCTTCATACTTTGTTCTTCATATTTTGCCTTTATTGTAGCCTTCGGAGCACCAATTCATTCTTAAAGCAACTCTTTAATAGCTAATGATAGTTGTCTTGGGCTAGATTTTAGGGTGCCTATTGCTAATACACTATAGCCCAACCTAATATCTTAAACTATAGTCATAGAGATATTATAAATCTTATTTTTATTTTTGATTTATTGGTTGTTCCAACCTCCCACCACAACTTTGGATCATATTTTAGATGGATTGAAGGGTCTTCTCCATGTTTAGCATGCATGTCGACATTATATTATTCCCAAAAAAAAAAGTGAAAGATGTTGACAAAAAAATATTAGTCCAAAAGATTTCAAAGTTTAACATGTCTTGACTAAACTCTTTATAAAATAAAACACCCTTTTTTATATCCTCCCTTTATATATGTATTTCCAAATAAAACTCCATTGAACTCACGCCTAAGTTATGTAGCCTAGAAAATAAATCATTATTTAATTTTGAGTAATAATCATAATCACTAATATTTTAAGAAAAAATACTTTAAATTAAAATATAGTCATAGTGCTTTGCATGGTTAATAAAAGGAAGTGACCTACTAGTATGCTTAGTAATGGAATTATAAGTCTTCTTGTTTATGTTCAAGGATCCATTCTATGTCATCTCTTAAAACTTTTAACATTAATAACTTTAAACATCTCTTCTAATTACTCTCGATGACGTGGCGAGGTCTAAAATTCTTTTGCCCCTGAAAGTTATGTGACTTGACTTTATGCTTAGCATAGATGTGTGTGTGTCATATACTAGAAATCATGCAACATGGTTCATAAGTTCATTAAACTTAAAAGATATGATGATGAAAAGATTACAATTTTATAAAACAAAAAAAAAGACTTGAAATGTTAAAACTTACCTAATTTCATTATGATTTTTCTAAATTTGTATGGTAAGCTTCCCATAAAATTTATTATTGTGATTTTGACACCATTTTCAGTGTATTTTTAATACGTGAAATTTTTGTATGTATAAATTTCTAGTTAACCTAGTGGGACACTCCTTTCCTCTCATCTCTCGAGTCAATAAAAATATTATCCACACAAAAAACATTGAGCATGTAAATATCTAATCAATTCTTAAGGTGTTGAAGTGGATACTTTGTCATCCACTCGTTTAAGGACTTAGTTTGAAAAGTTGTAGTTGATCTCTCTACTAAGAAAATTCTTAAAAAGAGAAAAAAAAAGTAATTTCCTTAAAATATGAGTTTAAAAACTCTTCCTTTTCAAATCTACAAAAAGGAATTCAAATTCTATCATATAACTTAAATTCGAGCATGCAATTAAAGTCTAGATCTCATTATTTAACTTTTTTCTAAACAACGATAGGGAAATTACTCATCCTTATCTGACCTTGACTCTTAAATATTAGTTATAGTCACTAAAGCATCAGTTTCTAAAGATTGTGTTCATCAAATATCTATTGAAATGGAAGAGCTGAAAAAATTCATCAAAAAAATAGATGATCAAATCATTATGTTGATAAACCAACTAGAAAAGCAAAGTATACCTACTAAAAACACCAAAAGGGTAAAAAATCTATCTAGTAATAATGTCATTAAGATCATTCAAAAAGCCAAAATACTTTGAAGAGCAGCAAAAACAAGATCAACATGATTGAATAGTAGCGTAAAATGCCTTTAAAAACATTATTGGATCATTAGTAGGCTCGTATACTCTCCAATAACTACAACATATGAGTGTGGATACTATTCATACTCAATATAAAAGTATTCATTGATCTTCTCTTGTGCATATCAAGCCATTTACTAAACATATAGATGAAAAAAGATGTCACCAAACTATCAACCTTCTAAATTCTAGCAATTTAAAGGTAAAGGTAACCTAAAGTAACATATTGCTTATTTTATTGAGACTTCTAACAATTCAAGAACTTATGAATACCTGATGGTGAAACAGTTCATTTAGTCCTTAAAAGAAGTATCTTTTGACTAGTACATTGAGATCTATACTAGAAAGATAAATAGTCAGGACCATTTAGAGTGAGAGTTCCTGACTTGCTTCTACAACACTCAATGAACTATAAGCTTGTCAAAACTTGCATCATTAAGAAAAGAAAAGAAAAGAAAAGCAAGTCTTGGACTGTATTGAAAGATGAGGGAACTTAGTACTTAGCTATAAGGAAAAGATGAGTGAAGCCTTTTTCATATACATATGTATCTAGGGAATGCAGTGGGAATTGTTATATAATCTTAAAGGAAGAATGTCATTCATTTTTTAATAGCTCATTACAAGAGCCCGTCACTTGGAAATCCAAATAGCAAGGTATAAAAGTTATTTCCTAAGTGATTCTTATAAGAGTAAGGAAGCAAACAAAGAATTCAAGAAATATATAAAGCCCGTAAAATTAAAAGAAGTTATGGTTGTCTCCCCGATACCTATAAAGTTTTCTATCCAATAAGCCAAACCAAAATAAAAGATTGAAGAAAAATTCCAAAAAAACCAAACCCAAGAAAGAAAGATGTTCACTTTAAAGCAATTACAAGAAAAACAATACCTTTCTTGTATTCCAAGGTCTTTAGTATTCTAGATCAAATTCTAGAACCAATTTGATTAAACTTCTTATACATAAATGGTTTGAGAAAATTAATATAATTGATCATCCAAAGTACGGTAAGTATCACTAGATAGTCAGTTATCTTATTGAGAAATGTTTTGTTCTCAAATATCTGATAGTTTGTTTGGAGAATGAAGGAAAAATATAACTTGAAAAAGAAAAAAAACCATAAGTACAAAAAATAATAATGATTTCCTTTGGATCTTTCGATTATATTCCTCTCTCAAGCTTGTTTTGTTAAATAAAAGTTATTTTTTATGCTAATGATTTATCTAATCATCTATCACAAGAAGTACTTCATGTTCAATTTGAAGTTGATTTGACAAATAAATAGTTTAGGCATATCCAAGAACACTATTATATGAATTGATAACATAAGATCTTGAAGATCTACAGTCATCCTCAAAATCTAAAAATGATTGAAGATGGATGGTCTTTTTTTTTATTTCCAGAAAGAACAAATATGAAAGATATGTTTTGCCAAATATTATTGAAAAAAGTCTCATAAAAGTGAAACTAGCTAGATGGGGATCCTTTTACGACATGGTTATGCATGAGAATGATGATAAAGGATGGATCATGGTAAAACAAATCAAGAAAATATAGTTTAAGCCATCTAAATTTGCTAGTTCCTCAGGTAGCCACACATAGAATGATGATTAAAAAGAGGTAAGGTAGTCAAGACTAAGACATAGATGAATCCTAAAAAGAGAAAGCTCATCAATGTCTCATTCAATAAAAAAAGTAGTTGGGTATTGCAATAAGAAAGTTTATCACCTTTAGAGATCATTTTCTAAAAAAAATCTTTTGACATGAAATTGTCATGATCAATGTTATAACAACTAGGCAAGAAGAAAAACTATTAGTTGTAGAAGAATTTTTTCTAAATATGATTCAATCCTTAAAAAAAATTCAAGTCTAAAAAAGATTGTGGTCCAAAAAAAAAATTAGATTGTGAAGGCATTTTTTACATTGATGCAGGCAACAACTATAAAGCTTTTTCTCAATAAGGGAGATGAGCAAATTCAAAATCTCAAATCTATTTTATTAGACTTGAATACATGTTGTTCTATGTAATGATGTTAGTGAATAAGTTGATAAATAAAAATAACTAACGTGCAATTGTTTCCATATGTCGCAGGTCATTGCAGGGTGTAAGCTGCTATTTCTACAACTATTTCTGTGAAAAATGAGCACAACTTCTTTTGACTTAATCTACATTGATACATAGGGACCTTCTCCTACTCCTAACCTCAATGCTCGCAGATGTAATATTATCTTTGTTGATCATTTTAATAAATATATGTTGCTCTTTCCATTATATCAAAAGTCAAATGTCAAAACAATATTTCATAATTTTTAGAAAATGATTGAAAATTGGTTTGATGTAAAAATTAAAGGAGTATATTTTAACAATGGTGATGAATTTATTGTGCTTTGATCTTTCTTCATCAATTATAGTATTAGTCACTATACTACAACACCTTATACACCCCTAACAAAATAGAGTGTATAAGCATCATCATCGATATGATCTGGAAATAGATCAAACTATTATAAGTCATGATTTTTTCCCTTCAAGATTTTGGACTATACTTCTACGATGACTACTTATTTAATAAATAGACTTTTATCACTTATCCTCCAACATAAGTCCCCTTTTTAGGTCCTCTTTTAGTAGCAGCCACGGTATGAAAAACTATCCTCTTTCAGCTAGATATGTTTTCCCTTGATAAAACTATATAACACCAATAAACTTTAATTTAAATCTATTCTTTATATTTTTATTGGTTACTCTACTAATTAAGGTATGTATATGTGTCTTCATATTCCACTCCAGCATCTCTATATTTTTAGGAATGTTAACTTTAATAATTTATCTATCCATTCCAACAAATAATGCAAAAGTCCTCCCCTAACTCTTTAATTCAGACTCTTTATCCTAGTCCATTATTGCAAGTTGTTCTCAATAACTATCTAGCATGCACACGGCCTTAAAATGCTCTCCACACTGCTTCTCTCACTCTTAGTGAAGATCGATCTCTTGTTTATACTCTAGGTGCTCTCCCATTACAATCATACTAAGTAACAACTCCTCCCTCAAAACCTAAAACCCAACCATCAAATTTCATTCCAACACCTTAACTAGCTCCGCCCAAGACCATTATCACATGATCCATATATAATCTTTTCAACCCGAACAAAATTCATAATACCATAAAATACCCTTTACTTAAACCACTAGAGTCATCCTTTATCACTCAAGTACTTAAAGATCCTTGATGGCACAAAGCCATGTTAAAAGAGGTCACAACTCTACTTAATCATGGGATATGGAAGCTTATTCCACCAGCTCTAGGGCAAAACCTTGTAGGTTGTAAATTTATATTTCAAAATAAATGAAATCTAGATGGTTTTATTAGTCAATGTAAAGCTCATCTTGTCGCAAAAGGATTTCATCAACATTTAGGAATTGATTATTCTTAAATGTTTAATTTAGTGGTAAACCATCCATGATCAAACTCATTTTAACCATTGTGGTTATGCATGGCTGGTTTCTTCATCAACTCGACATCAATAATATGTTCCTACATAGAACACTTGAGCGAACAAAATTTAATACATCAACCCCAAGATTTATAAATCCTATTAAACTATAGCATGTTTGTAGACTTAACAAAAATATCTATTACTTTAATCAAGTGTTAAGGCAATGATACAAGGCTCTACAAGATGCACTATTTAACTTTGGTTTTATTCACTCTACAACTCACAACTCATTGTTTATTTACAAATCTGGTGATATATTATGATATTGCCTAGTGTATATTGATGATATAATTGTTATAAGGAACACAGATAGCTTTATCAATGGCATTATCCAACAACTTGGATTTATATTCCTAATAAAAAAAACATGGGATCTCTATTTTTTTTTATTATAAATAGAAGTAATCCTAACACCACAAGGTTTGTTCTTGTCACAACACAAATAAACTAGGGAGTTGTTTTTGTAAATTGCTATAAACAATGCTAAAGAGATAGTTACCCTTATATCCATTATGGCCAAGATTTATATTCGTGATAATTTCACTCCTATTGATAATACTACATAAAAAAACAACCATTGGCACACTTCAATATCTAGGTTACACCTATCCTGACATTGCTTTTAGTCATTAGAATATCTCAGTTTATGCAATAGCCAACTATAATTTATTAGGCTACAACAAAGAGATTATTATTAAGGCATTTCAAGCACACAATTTTTCATGTTATTTTGTTGTTAAAGCATGATTAGTTCCACCTCAAAACTTACAATAATGTAGATTAGGGATCCAATTCAAACATTCAAATCTCCACAACTACCTTCATCACTTTCCTTGATCCTAATCTCATTTCATTATCTACTCACAAGCAAAGGCCAGTATCAAGATCATCTAAAGAAGTTGAATTTTGCGTATTAACTACTGCAACTTCAGAGACCATATATGTAAACTCCTAGTTATAATTTTTATATGTTATTAAAATATAAGAAATCTAACCAATAGTAAAATGGATTAAATTAAATTTAAAAAACCTAAATCAAGATAAAAATGGTAAAAATAATGAAATAAAAAGTGAATATAATATTAAATTGTTAGAAATAAAAATTTATAGCGACAAAATTAATACGTAAGACCAAGAGGGGTCAATGTCTAAATATAGAAGGTTAGGGGTTTATGTATAAATGATAAAAAACAAATAGGGATAAAAGTTAAATTAATAAGAAGATGGCACTATAAATACTATTCTATTTTCTTTTTTTGTGGTAACTTACAAGAGCAAAAGAGGGGTTAGGGTGCTTTGACCTATTCTTCTCATTCATTAATGAAATCCACACCAAAATGTTAACCTATGGGGGTTAAAAAAAGTCAATAAGTGATAAAAAAAAGATATTTGGTGGTATAGAGAATTTAGAGAGAGGCTAGAGAGAAGACATGTTAATGGCAGAAAATCTTAGAGTTATAACTCCACTTTCCATGGTTGGATCCAAACGATATTTGAATGTGTTGTTCTCCTTCATATCTTGTACATTTTCATTGGAAAGATCTTCTATATCAATCCTTGTTTAAGAGATATCACAAGAGGAAATTGTTTGGGAAAATGTACTTCTAGATAGTCTTAGTTGCCGGCTGTTTTCTCCACCATCCAACATTGGATCGGGCTATAATATGGATATGTTGTTTATCCTGATGCTATCTAGATTTAAAACTGTGGAGATCAGAATCAAACACTCTAAACATAAGTTATGCTTCTTGCTAGTAGATCTGTAAGTTTTAGGTCAATTTGGTTAACCCAATTTTTTGAACATTTCACCATTAGATGGAGTTGATATTTGGATATGTTATACTTATAATAATGAATTACAATTTGATTATATGGACTCTTTCAAATATTATTCATTTGTTATTTATGATTGATTGAAATTATTGCCAAAATTAATTTTTTACGAACTGAAATAACCCTAAAATTAAAAGGAAATGGAGAAATAAAAAAAATAATTTTTAGGAGACTTTGGGGCTACTATAATAGCCCTAAAAGTCTATGTTTAGGTCAGCTAAATACCTTTTCAAAATTAAAAAAAAAAAGGGCTGGAGTGATAGCCTTAAGTATAGAGTTGTTGGGGATCAAAAGTGTCTCCAATAAACTAAAGCAAAATTGTTGTGACAACCCTACTAATAGGTTTTATAGGGCTAATTTGGACAGCCCCAAGAATAAAAAATTATAGGAAATTAGAGTCTCATATAAAATGATTAAGGTGAAGTAAGTTCAGATTAAGAAATTAGCTTGGAAAAGTCTACACGATTCGGGTTAATAGAAGACTATGTGAATGTGAAATAATGATGTAATTTAGATATGAAAATCTTGCTTGAAGTCATATAATGGTGTTTGCTAGTTGATAAGAAAACATTGAAAAATAGAAAGAATAATATTAAATGATGGTCTTGTATGGAGCAGGAGAGGCATCAACCATAGGACCTCAAGCTAGTAGAATGGAACTACTAAGAGGAACTAGTAGTTGTTTACCACTTCATCTCTTTATATTTTAAAAAGTTTAATACATTCTAAAATTTTATTTGTTTATATTGTATGTTGATTTATGATAATAAAGGATGATAAATTTGAGGATAGTAACAAGATTAAACATGACAGCTAGTGTCATAACTATTGCCTGGAAAAAAATTATATAAGGTTATTATGCTTGTTATCCTAATTTTTAAGGACAACTGGGATTGATATAAAAAGCTAACCATATGAGCAGGGGCAAGGAAAGTTAGCCGGCCATATGAAGAGCTAAGAGGAAAAGGGAGAAATTATAGTTTTTCTTAATAAATTTATTATAATAGATTTTTTTTATGAATATGTGTGTGAATTGAATAAAATTAGCATGAAAGGAATGAGGGAACTCTTGATTCCTTGAGGCCATGTTTTTAGTCAATTATGCATTAAAGAAAGAGGATGTTTAATTTGACATAGCATAATGGCATGTGTTTAATTGTATCAAAATGAGAAAAAAAATGCTTGTTGAAATGTCAAGGATTATGTTTATGGTCAATTATGCATCAAAGGAGGAGGATGTTTAATTTGACATATTTAGCTTGATAACATATGTTTAATTGTATCAAAATGAGAAAAAATGCTTGTTAAAATGTCAAGGATTATGTTTAGAGGAATGTTATTAAGAAAGTTAGTAAAATCGATAAAAATATTTTATTTTGACATTAAGAGGGAAGATTAAAATAAATAGGATAAATTGGTTCTTAAAAAAATATTTTTGACATTCTTATATGGTATGTGATATCGCTAGAGGTTGAGATAAAAGAGGAAAAGTTGAATTATGGATATTATTTGTAAATGGAAAGGTTGATGAATCTGGATAGGTTCATCTCCTGACTTTTCGAGAAAATTCGAGTAGGAGAATAAGAGAATTAAAATGAGGTTTCTCTATAGTAATTGTAGTTTTAGATATTAACTAAGAAAACTAGGTTTACTCAATTTGAAGTTATATAACTCTAATTATAGGTCACCAACCGAGACTAGATTATAACAGATCCTATAGGACAATAGGTCTGATTTGTTGATGAATAATTTTGAGTGTCTTAGGGGTAGAATTACATTCTCCTCTTTTTATTGGACTTGTATCCCCGTATATTAACTTTCCAATGAGACCAACCTCACTTAAAATAGAGTCTTATAACTCTGGATATAGTAAAAAATCTTAGGAGAAGTTGGAATATGACCTTTGCTAACAGATTTAGGAACTCGCTAAAACAACTATTTAGATGTGTTAAAGGGTAAAATTTAGATCATTTTCCTTTGGTGAACATGTAATGTTGCATTTTAGCTTCCAAAAGAAACAAGCCATGTTTGAAATGAAAATTTGTAATGATAACTATGGTTGGACAAAAAAATAACAATATTAATAGGTGAAATTGGCATGGATTAGCATATATTTAGTGTATGTTAGAATTCTAGGTAAGAGGATTATCATGCTTCGATGCCTATGAGGTATAGACTCATATATATTTAGTGCATGTTAGGATCCTAAACAAAGGGATCACCATGTATCAACTAACATACATATTATATATGTTAGGATCTCGGGTAAGGGAATTGTTATGCATCGACACCTACGAGGTGATGATAATATCGATGAAATTAGCATTAGCAATGTATTGGGAAGAAATAGTTATGGTTGATCTTATGGAATCTTGAATAAAAGTTAAAAATGAAAAATGAAATGGTTTTAGTAGTTGAATGAGAAAAGGTTCCAATGAAAACAAAAGGGAAGAAATGAATAAAATATGAATACATATTTGCCTTTTTAAATTATTGGATATTTATGTTACCATGCTTATTGTGATATTCATGTTTTAATAATATGTATTTTGTTTTAGGACTATTGCATGCACAATAGGAGTAGCTTTTGTTCACTTTTTGTAATCTACTTCTAGGAAATATATTCTTGTATTCTGAAATATTAAAATATTTATATAACTTATTTTGTATAATTGATATTTAAACTTGAAAAATAAACTTAGCTTTGAAATTCATGTAATCATGTTCCATGTATTCATGTTTATAATCATGTTCCATGTATTCATGTTTATCTCATTTATTCCTTTATAATGATATTTGTTGTTGAAAATATTGTAATTATGATGATAGTTATGTTTATAGAATTGAGATCCAAGATAATTGGATCGTGATTGAGTTATAAAATATAAGATGTTAGAAGTATGATCAGGGTACATGTCAATAACTTGGAACTTTCCGGTATAAGAGAGACTTTGTTAACATTTCAGTAGATTTTTATATGAGAACTATATATAAAAAAAAATTACTCATATTTTTACATATCAAATCATAAAAAATAACTATAAACATATGAAAATATATGGAGTTACAATATACCCATGCTTTCTTCTCAGCGACCTTGATTTGCACATATCGGACAACCACCATAACTGTTCTGCAACAATATTGTGGTCAATTATTTTAGTTTAAACCCTGTACAACACAACCAAATGGAGCACATTGAAATTAATCTCCTTTTTGTTCAGGATCTTGTCAAGAAGGGTACGATTTCTCTACATCACATTCATACCATTGATCAACTGGTTAATCTCCTAACCAAATCCCCACCACAATAACAATTCCACTTACTGAGATGCAAGATTAGTGTTGCCAATGACACTTCTATCTTTCAAGCGGCATGTAAGGGAAGCCGCTATTTTGAAAAGAAATCAAGCAGGAAAGTTATTATCACCAACTATCAAGAAGTAACGACATCCTTGAATATTAGTCTTTAATTCGGAAATCTGTACAACTAGAATACATATGTATAGCTCAAGCTTAATAGCAAATGAAGCTCCTCATCCCGAGACACACACACACACACGATACGGTCTCTCCAAATTAATAAAATAGAGTGTTTTTTCAACACTATATATGTACATTGATGGGTATATATAAAGAAAGTGCCATTGTTATACAGAGTGATAAGCCTTTCTTTTTTTGTGAAGAAACTATACGCTCTTTTAATCCTATCATAATTTCAAGGTCGAAGAAATAAATTTACTTGTACTAAAATTATAAAAGTAAATTAATCTTGAGAGGATATTTATAGAAATTAAAATTTCAATAAGCCTGATGATGTATGATCCAAAACTTTCTATAATTAAATAAATTAAATTTATTGGATTTGAATTCAAATTAAATTAAAAACTCAGTTCAAATATATTTCATGGTTCTTACTTTAATATCCTTTTAACTAAAGGTGTTTTAAGTAATCTTCACATTAATTTTTCTAAAATATTCTATAGATAAATCGTATTTAAGATAAATTACATTTGATATCTTTATAAATAGACAATAAAACCATCAAATAAAAAACAAATGTAGAAGACAAGCAGAGAAAAGACAATGAATAAAAAAAAGAAAGAAAAGACTAATGACCAAGTACAAATACTTAGAAGTTCTATCAAATAAATTTAAGTACATTAAGAAAACAAAGGATCAAAGTTTTTTTCTTTATCAAATCAAATCAAGAAAACAAATGATCAATATATTTTTTTTAATCAAATCATGTTAAAAATTTTACATAGTTAAAGTTTTTGAGTTAATGTGAATACTTTTTTGTTTTTATCAAATCAAGTTAAAGAGTTCACATTATTAAATTTTTCAAACTCATGTGAATACTCTTTATCTTCATCAAATCAAATTAAAAATTTTAAAATCTCACAAAGTTAAAATTTTCAAGCATATTTTAATAATTTTTATTTTTATTAAATCAAATTAAATTATGATATCATACAGTTCAAACTCGTAAAAAAAAAATTTATATCCAAAACAATATCTAGATTTGATAATTAATCATAGAATTCGTGCCCGCAAAGAGATTAAGAGAGTTTCAACTTTTTCTTGCAAACAAATTCATTATTGTAATTTTAATATTATTTTTAATGTATTTTTAATACTAGAAATTTTATGTTTACATGTTGAACTGAAGCTATTAGGCTTCACAGCCTTCTTAATGTATACCCATGGCATGTTTTGTTTTGTTGTTTCTTAAGAAGACAAGTCAGGTTCTGAGGCTAACGATGGAATTGATTTGCCGGTCGGTAGTGATATTTGGACAGCATGGAGGAAGTTGCAGCTATATGACTGGACAAGCTAGAACGGAATTTGACAATCACAACATCTTGTCATTTCTTCCACCACTATCTCAAAGCTTGTACTAAAGCTGACGCAAAGGTATCATGTGATCTAATCTTATTCAAGCTATGATATTACAATGTTGTCAAACCTAATCACTGTTTACTTTTCTGCATTAACAGATGAAAAACATGGTGTGTTTTCTCATTGAACTCGCCCTAATGCATCATGACACAATCAAGCACTCTACATCAATGGTTGCTGCCTCAACAGTTTATGTTGCACTCTGGACCTTACACCGGAAGCCCGATTGGAGCAAAGCTTGGAACTTTATACAGGCTATTATTCAAAGGAACAGCTAAGGTGTGTAAAGGGCTAAGCAACATTTTCTTTCTGTGAACAATTGATGGGTGATAAAAACATCTGTCTTCCATTCCTCTGACCAGCGATTGTGTTTGGCTAGTTGAGAAACTGCATAAGATGCCATGGAAAGACAAGCTGAAGGTAATTCATGGGAAGTATTCGGTTCCCACTAGAGATAAGAGTTTACTTGCTTCTTCCTGTTGGATCTGGTTACCAGCTTTTTCATTTCAAATGGGATTTATGCCCAAGGAAATAGTAGCGGTAACAAAATCTAAATTTCATTCTTATTTCTAAGTTATCTCTGTCTTTTTGGACCTCAGATGTATGGTGAAGAACATATTTCCTCGTTTTAGTAAGGCTAGAATTCTTGAGAAAATTACTTTCCATTTCCTGACAGGAAGTAGAATTTGAAGATTAACCCCAACAATTTATGCGTAAATTGCCGTTCTTATGTATAGTGCAGCAATTTCACTTGTCACTATCAACATAAATAATGAATTATTCAAGATTTGAATCCCAAACAGAGCAGAACAGAACCAAGCCATCAGCTGAATCTCAGGCATTGTTTTTGGGATCAAAACATTGAGAAGAAGGCAGAGAAAGAAACGAAGAAACACTAATCTTGCCAAAACAGAGCAAATATCTCATTGGAATCAAGAGCAGGGAGATGCCACTTCTGCTCTGTGCACATCGGATGCCTTCCTCAAAAATCTAAAACAACCCACTGACGAAGCAGCAATGATTCTTTCACGGATATTTTCCTAGAAAAAGTTCTATACTGCAAGCACTCTCACATGCAGAAGAGATGCAAGCTCTTTCCCCAAATTTATGGGATTTTAAGTCACCCACCATCAAGGATCAGCACTGATGGATGATATAACTATTCATAACAGGGAGAAGAAAAAAAACTCCTGCAAAAAATATGAAGTGAGGTGTAGACCAAAAGGCACTCCGTCTCCTATCAATATTCAAAAAATCAATTACTCTAGAAGCATTCTCAATCATAAGCCTTCTCCCAATCATCCACCACCACAGATAAATCTTCTTCCCTTGAAACTCCTCCAGATTGCATTGCAGGCTGCCTTGATGTATTGGAAGTCCTTGGATTTGATTCCAAACCTGAACTGGAAAGGGTTCCTGCAACTTGTTTTGCAGGATCCTCCATCTTGACAGAGGCAGCAGATGAACTGTCAGCATTCTCGGAGTCTAGGACACTCCATTGGTTAATCGAAGCCACAATTGGAGCTTCTTTCCCTTTCCATGCAGAAGCCTGAACATCTGCAGAACCATCATCAGGCCACTCTTCACCACCCCATGAATCTTTCTTACAACCAGTCTCCTGCACTACAGCTTTCTTCCACGAAGTTCCCTTCAAAGCTGCAACTGCTCCTTCCATTGCAGTTCCTGCCACTGCCCAAGCATTATTAGCTGGTGATGCCACAGATGCACCAGTATTTTGAGGAACCACAGATGCTCCATGATATAATGATCCATGATCCAGCCTTCTCATAGCAGTAGCTGCTCGAGCAGGATCATTGAATACAGCCAGTGCATTCTTATCATTCAACCAAACTAGTTCACATTCCCCACCAAACCTAAGGACTAGTGAACTTATATCTGCCTCCCTCGGCAAATCTAGAAAAGATACAACATGCCTGGGATCCATGTCTACAAAAACATCAAAAACTGGTGGATGGGAACTTAAAGTTGCCGTACCCTTAATCCCAATCACACGAGGTGGAGGTTTGGATTTGGATGTAGCATGAACTACAAAAAAACGCTTTGGTTCCCAACCAGCAGAATAAATTGCAAGCTTCCACCTCTCAGCAATCAGACTAACTGCATCCCTTTTATCCTTCAGCATAGGGCAAAAAACATGAATCTTAAGACCACTAGTGGTTCCTCTGCTCTTGCCAAGAACCAAATATTTGCACCTTTCCTCCACAGCAAGCACCCACTTTGGATCACGCCTGTACAGATCACCAATCAACTCTGTCACTGCAGAATTCTCACCAAAATGAAGAGCTTCCAGATTAGGAGGGGTGATATCAAAAGCATCAGCAAGAACCCTTTTCCTCTCCAACTTGGCACAATCATCATCACACATAAGCTTTCTTTGGCCAAGAGGAATCTTCTTTCCAGTTGATTCCACTGGTTGAAGAGATGCTGGCAACTTGTGGAGAATGGAAGCTTCTAAAACAGTGTCATTATAACCACCATTGCTCCCCCCAGCATCACAAGGAACAGATGCTGTCATCCTGCCACAAGAGCAACTAATTGTGACAAGGAACTCACATCTGACATCAGGACAAGGAGCATGAGGATGACAAAGTGCAGTGCAAGTATGCCTGCAATCTCTCTTAGGGGCACCACATGTCTGCCCACAAGAAGCTCTCGTGCCAGTTTCGTTTCCAGATGAGGTATCACAAGGCAGTGAATGACAAGTTCTTCCACATGCATGCAGACCACATTGCCTTGTCTTACCACATAGTTTGTTGCATCTGATATCCCTTGACCCACAGGGTATGTTCCCGAGAATCACATGCCCACCAACACACTCCTTAGCTACAGGCACCAAACAAGATGGGCAGTCTCCGAAGTGACAGCTATGAGAAGCTGGATGGCCACAAGGCTGGGGGACTGAGCATGAGAGCTGACATGAAGGGGGAGGTGTACCACAAGGCAATGGAGGAGGGATGGAAGTTCTCCTACACGCACATGTCAAATCGGTGAAAATTGTTCCAAGACAAGGAGGACAATGGCCACTGTGACAAAGATCATCACAAGAATGCTGTCCACACCTTAACTTCTTCCCACAGGCCATTTGACAAAAGTGCGGATCCCAATCACCAGAGAACTCATTGTTAGAGCTGGAAAGAGGGCAGCATCGCTCGCTACACCTGTGCCTTCCGCAGTTCTTCTTTCGACCACAAGGCTTCTCACACAAGAATTTTTCATTCTCTGAAGTAATTTTGTAACACTCCACAGTTTGAGAGGTTGATCCACAACGGCATTTTTGGGTTACAGAAACCAAACAAGGTGCGCAATCCCCAGAATGGCACACCCCTTTACATTGGTGCATCCCGCAAGGAAGTGATTTGCCACATATTTGTGTACATGTTGGAATTGGATCCAAACAACTCTTTCTTTCCTCCTGCAAACTTGTTTTTCCACAATAGCAAGACCTGACCCTGGCAGGCATTAACTCACAACCGCCACAAAGGCCTGGATGACAAGTTTCATCACACATATGGTTTCCACAACCCAGCATCTTTCCACATGTAGAATTGCAAGAAAAAACACCATCTTCAGCTTTCACTTCTCCCTTCATTGCCATGTCACCACATAGAACAACCTCCGTCCTTTTCTTGCAGAAACATGAAGCATTGACCAACACCTGACAGGAATCGCAGGGACCAACATGGCAAATCCGCTCACATCGATGACGCCAACATTCAAGAAGCTTATCACATGGGTTTCCACAGGTAACAACAGACATCCGATCAGCACATCTTGTTGTGATTATTTTCTTCCCACAAGGACACAGACGTGGTGGAGCAAAGGCCTTGCAAGGAGGACATGGCCCAGGGTGACACTGCAGGACACAATTATGAGGGCAAAGATCATCCTTACTCCCATCAGCACCAGAAGCCTCCTTCTCAAGTGGCTTTCCACATGGTTCTCCACACGAATGAGGGGTCAAATACAAATCCGAAGGTGGATCCCTCCTCTTCCCACAAAAGCAAACATACCGAATATCATTCAACGTCGTAAGCTGCACAGATTGACATCCCGGACACCGCCAATTAAAACCTTGATTCTTCTCCGCAATCAAATCAACAGAAGTCGGGGCACGAGCCCATTTCTTGATACAATTCAAATGAAAAATCGAGAAACAACTCGAACACGACCAAATAGGCACAGACCTCCGAACTATATCATAACAAATCATACACTCAACCGTGCTCTTCACAAGCTTCTCCTGAATATCTTGTGCAAGCTGCGGCAAATTCGGGTCATTCAATTCCCGAGTCTTCTCACTCCTCTCTATCCCTTTCCTAGGCCGACCCACATGACCTCTAGGTGCATTCACAGCCATACCGCTTTTATTATACCTATGATGTGCTGTTCCTGACCACCCATGAGCAGCACCACCCCCACCATTTCCATTGTATCTAGAGTTGGAACTCGAAGGCGGTTTGGTGTTTGCATCAACCGCAGGACTAGAATTAGCTCCTCTCGGAACCCACTTCTGGGTGGGTAATCTAGACGACCTGTTGTTGTTGTTGTTGTCTCTTCGATCATTTCGGGGTTGAAAGCTCATATTCTCTGACAACAACAACAACAACAACACTCCTCCTCTGCTACGTCTACAATACTACTGCTATCCCCACCACCGAGAAATTAAAAAAAAAACTGAAAATTAATGACCTGATCTTAATATATAATTAATTACAGATGATGAAGAGGAATACGTACCTGATGATGAAGAAAGACTGCTGGAAGGAAATGAAATGGAGGATGGGGCTTCTACTTTTCTTGCTTCCGGTTAGTACCTAGGCTTCACGAAACAGCGCATGTATGGGCCTAATTATTACGAAGTAATTGAGAGAGAGAGAGAGAGAGCTGAACCATCCTCCCATTGAAGATTCTGAGCATTGGAACTGTCCACTCGTTGGCCCAATATTACTACATCATGGGCCAAATATTTTTCGGGGGTTCTGATCTAAACATAATTGATGCTTGTCTTGGAAAAACTGCTCTTTCCTTCCTTCTTCATTCTCTAGCCAAGACAAGAGGACATGAACGCTTTGCTTGAATACTGACTGAATCTCATCCAGCAAAATCCACGCACATACATCTTCACAAAAAATAAAAAATAAAATAACATAGAATTCACTTTCTTCTTGTCTTCTCATTATAACCCCAATCAATCAAGGTATGTTTTGTATAATAATTAGAACAGATCAAGAAAAGAAACATCGTTTTTTCTCCACTTTTCTCCATTCTTTTTTCCATCTTTTGTTCTTGTTTATTTGGTATTTCTAAAGTATAAACAAAACCAGAATCTAAATTACCTAAAGATTTGTTCTTTTGAAGCTTTACTTCTAAAGGCTTGAATCTTTTCCATGTAGGTATTGCTTAATTCTGCTCTTTTTTTGCTTCTGTCTTTCCATTGAAACCAACTGGGGATAGCAGCTATGCGTGTGTTGCATTGCATGATTGTTTTATACGAGTAATCATCAATATTGTATATCTGATTGATTGTTGAAAAGTCTATGCAATCTGGGATTTGATGCAATGGATACAATGGCATCGAATGTTTTGCAATTAATGAATGGTACTTTGGAGAGGGTGACATCTGCTTTGGATTTTCCATCTGCGAGAGCTGTTGTTTTTGGTGTTCAAATTGGAGGTAGATTTTGATCTCTTTTAAAACTAGTGATTGGTGATGGTTTGATTGTGTATCTCTGTACTTGGTAATTTTAATTAACTTTTTATGTTGGCTTTTTTTTTTTCTTGTTAAAGGGCATCTCTTTGTGGAGGTTCTTCTTATAGTGGTGATTCTTTTTCTACTTTCCCAGAAAAGTTATAAACATCCTAAGCGACCGTTAACAAAGAAGGTTAGCGTGGCTTGACACTTTTTTGTTCTCTTTTCCTTCTTGTCTCTTTTTATACGTTAGTTGAAAGAAACTGCCTTCTTGCATTATGTGTTTTGCATTGTTTAGAAGTTTTCTAACTTGTCAGGATGATAAATCATGCATGTACTTAAAGATAGATGAATACATTTGAAAATTTGTCCTGATGTCTTCTGACCTCGGGCATTGAGCATTGAGAGTTAGCTATATTTTAGTTGTTTTTCCTCTTCTCTTGGAGCCATGTGAAAATGCATGAGGATGGAATTTTAAAGAATTCTGGAAATCAAGTTTCGAAGTTTTTGTCCAAGTTTTAAAGCAAAGAGTTCCATCATACTTTTATAATGCTGAAGACTTTTGTCTCTGCTATCATTTGGAGTATGAAATTGTTATTAGATATCAATTCACCAATATACCTGTCCAAAGTATCCTTGAGCATTGCTTGATATCCCACTGGAACTTCTAAGTTCTATGTATCCTTTTAAACTTCTACATGTGGTGCTTCCATATGAATTTCTGTTATTTTTCCTTATGACTGAGTCTTAGATTTATTGGTACATGGTATTTCATTTCAGATGGGATTTGTGCTTTTCGCTGGTTTAGCTTGTGGATATGTGAATTATATTTTGTTTGAGAACTCATTCTGAAGTGTGAAGCTGTCCCAGAATAATATTACCAAAAAGTGTGTTGTCTGTAGGAAATAGATGAGCTATGTGATGAATGGATTCCAGAATCCCTTATTCCTTCAATTACAGAGGAGATGCGATATGAGCCACCAGCATTGGAAAGGTGAACATACTTTTCTTCTCAACACATTTTTTTGGCTCTTGTCAAAAGTATCCTTGTGCTTGCATTTATAAGCCTACCCTCCTATTGTTGTATGGAAAAGCCATTAATTGCAGTTATTGAATTGATGATCTCTCGCATCCCCTCAAAGAAGTTGTGATTTTGATACTCCAACAATGACTTTGCTCAGAAGACATATCTGGACGATTCTTCTGAAGTAATCACAATTCATGAGCTACTTTTTTATCGCAGTGCTGCAGGGCCGCATGCCATAATCAATGGAAAAGATGTTGTAAACTTTGCTTCAGCGAATTATCTTGGTCTAACAGCGCATGAGAAGCTACTTGTGAGAAAATATGTTCTGCTTAATTTTATTTTTCCATTTATGATAATGATTTTCCTTAAATTAGAAAATGAACAAGTTTTTTATTAAAAAAAAAAATTCCTCAGGAGTCAAGTACCTCAGCCTTGGAAAAATATGGTGTTGGTTCCTGTGGTCCTCGCGGGTTCTATGGAACAATTGGTGAGACTCAATTTCAACTGTAATTTAAATGAAGCGGTCATTTGTTTCCAATATTTTACCTTAAATGCTTACCTTCTGACAACTTTTCTTTTTCTTAGATGTTCACCTTGATTGTGAGGCCAGAATAGCCAAGTTTTTGGGAACTTCAGATTCAATTCTCTATTCATATGGACTTTCCACTATGTTCAGCACAATTCCATGTTTTTGCAAAAAGGGAGACATAATTGTTGTGTGAGTATGGTAATCCTAAGTGTTAAAGATTTGTTTTACCTGTGTGGCTATATGATAGAAATCAGCTGAAAGTCTTTCTAAAAATACATAAATCCTTCATTTTTTATTTCATTTAATATGTTTAGTCCCTTCCCTTGAAATTTAGTGATGTTAGTTTGATTGTCATTTTAAAATGATTAGAACACACCTTTGACTATTGCTTGGTATTCCATATAAATCTAAGATTTTATCAACATATGCTGAGCCTAAATTATGCTCACCAATGGTACCTATATTATAATAGATGACCAAATAAGATTTCCCAGTCTTCTCCTCCTTGATTGTGTATTTTTCACTGATTTGTAATATGCATATCTGGTCACTCTAGTTGTCTGTGGCATAGCTATCGAGATATTTTACAATTTTCTGTTCATTTGTGAAACCTTTTATTTTAAAATTGTTCTGGGGAAGTATAATATATCACTAAATAAAACTGGTGCTTATTGTCTTTATTATCATTTTCCCTTAGGGATGAGGGAGTCCATTGGGGAATACAGAATGGCCTTTATCTTTCCAGAAGTACCATTGTGTATTTCAAGCACAATGACATGGAATCTCTGCAAAATACTTTGGAGAAAATCACCGCTGGGAATAAGCGGGCCAAGGAATTGCGACGCTACATTGTAGTTGAAGCTGTGTACCAGGTATGAGGTATCTTGTTTCTGTTTTGCTTGCATATCAAATAGATATATATTTGATAAGCTAGAATAAAAGAAAAACTTCTAAATGCTTGCACCAAAAGGGTATTGGCTGCAATCGGCACAGGAAAACCGAATCATGATATTGGCTTACTTGTTTTTACCCAACTCAGGCTTAACCATTGTGTTTTTTAGGCTAACTGTTATTACATAGTGGTAACTGCTAAGTTGATGTGCAATTTTTTCTGAAGTTAAAATATGTGGCATAGTAATCACGCAACCACAGATCACACCACCACCCTACTCCCCACCAGCCCCTCCTCCTCTTTCTTTTGTTTGCATTTGCTTTAAATTTTATTTCTTTTAGGAGTTTGTACTTTGAAACTGACAAAGCTAGTATAGACTCTAGAGGCCCCTGGTCTTGTGGGGAAATCTAGTGTTTTCCTCGCTCTTCTGACTTTATTGATTCAGTGGAATTGATTGCTGATGCATGTAGTTTCTGAAAAATGATTAATATATGAGTGTGTTAATTCAGTAACTGCATTTATTTCTTTGTGGTACTGCTAGTCATCTATTTGCTCTAATACTTAGTTATTTTACCCCATAACTGTAATGAATATTGAACTTGCTTCACTGGGATTTTATTTTTTTTTCTCTGAAATCTGTAGAATTCTGGACAAATAGCCCCTTTAAATGAGATCATCAGATTGAAGGAGAAATATCTCTTCCGTGTTCTGTTGGACGAAAGCAACTCATTTGGTGTTCTTGGCAGGTTTGGAAGAGGTCTTACTGAATACCATGGGGTGCCGGTATGTTTTAAAGATTCATTTATTTCTTGTTACTGGCTCAAACTTTCTGATTTATGATTGTATGGGTTGCAGATTGAGAAGGTAGATATTGTTACTGCAGCTATGGGCCATGCATTAGCCACTGAAGGAGGATTCTGCACTGGTAGTTCCAGAGTCATTGATCATCAAGTATGAAAATATTCATGCCTAATAACTTCCTTTTATTGAAGTTTGGATGAGTAGTCAGATCCTTCATCATCATTCTATTAGCATATGGTAGTGCTGCAGTGGTAATGATAATTATTATTTCTTCCAATTCTGTAGTGCTAATGCTTATTATTTGCTTATATTTGGCAGCGGCTTAGCAGTTCTGGATATGTGTTTTCTGCTTCTTTGCCACCATATCTCGCAAGTGCTGGAATTACTGCTATCAATGTTCTGGAAGATAATCCTGCTTTAATAACAAAGTTGAAAGAAAACATTTCTGCCTTGTGGAAAGGTTGTTGCATTACTCAGTTGTCATTCTCATGTTTTTCTTTTTAACACTCTCTCCCTTATGTACAAAGACTCGTGTACATGTGTATTGATGTGTTACTATTCTTCTTTTTTGGAAAATAGCCACCATTGTCTTGTTAATTTCACCAGCACCTTTGTCTTCCTTTGTATTTACTTTCTAGTAATTTTTTGTGTTCTCAGAATATTTTCTTCATGAGCACTTGAGAGTCAATCCTTATGTAACACACGTCAATTATTTAACCACAGAAACTGAGGCCAACTATCATATCATCATTTCATCATAATATTTACTTGAGAACATTTGAATTGTATGAATTGTCATTGGAATGTGATTAGTTGGACCTCTTTTGGTCGTTATTAAATTGAACCGAAGTTTGAGAAAAAGCAATCATATATTTTGGTCCTGTTTGTTTATTATACTCTCTTTCTTTTCCTATGGTTGAGTGAGTTAGAGGTAATGTCCGGTCTAGATTTGTACAATTGCAGCATGTTTCTTTATGGTGAATATAAATCATTTGTCATATGAAGTTTTATAGAAATAAAAGTTAGAAGCTCGTGCTTACAAACTAGGCAGCATATAAGCAATGTCCTGGGCAAACCATCAAGTTTTGTCTAGAGATTATCCAACTATGGTTTTTGGTTAAAAAATGCCAGGTTTTATTTGGAGCTAGAGGCCCTGTTGTCAGAATAACTTTTTAGGTAATGATAGGGGTGCTAAACTTTTTTTTTTGCTAAGCTGTGCTCCCTAAATGACCTAGCATTTATTACAATAAAAAAATTTCAAAGCATGGAATGTAGATCTTATCATATTTAGTAGGATAATTATAATTATGAAATTGAGTAATTGATAAAATACAAATTGCATGATGTCACGTCAATTAGTAAAGAGTTTTAGTAAAAAAATATTAAGTATTTCTAGCATTATCCTCACTTTTTGTGTCTTTATATCTTTTTTATTTTTGCATGGTTTGCACAGATTTTCCTATTTCTAAAGTTATTTGGTGATTGCAGGATTGTCCAACTTACAGGGTCTCTCTATAGCCAGCAATCCAGAATCACCTATTGTTTTTCTCAAACTAGAAATGTCCACAGGTTCCATGAAAGATGACCTTCAAATACTCGAAGCTATCGCTGATCGGGTAAGGAATGAATTAGTCGTTTGGTTTATTATAATTACACTTCAGTTGCTCTACCTTGCACTTACTCTGTTTCTTTGTAATTATGAATTTTTCAGGCATTGAAGGAAGATTCTGTACTTTTTGTAACCTCAAAGAGATCAACCATTGATAAATGTCGTTTGCCTGTGGGGATCAGATTGTTTGTATCGGCTGCCCATTCAGATTCTGATCTGCTCAAGGCAAGTGAATCCTTGAAGAGGGTTTCAGCGTCAGTGCTGACGAATCAATAATGAAATGCTGTGCATCAGGTTGATGATGAATCAATAATCGAATGTTGTGCATCTGGTTGATCTCGTTTCTTGCCTCTGAGCTGCATTAGATTTTTCTCGTGGCACTCATCCATCATATACTCTTCAGACCCACCCATCCATCATATACTCTTCAGATCCAAGTCAAGGAAGAATTTTAGTGCGAGAGGCCAGTGGATGTTGATAGTTTATGAAATTCTCTTGGGATAATTTGAGTTGCATTTTTGTCTTGGCTTCAACAGATCAGCATGTTTAATTTTGTTTTCAGTCATAGAATTGATTCCATCACTGAGTTTGACAACAAGCAGTTGATTAGAACACTGATCAGATTGTATTGATTGGTCCAAGCAAGGTTTACAGAATATTTGTGACGTATATTCCACTTTTGGTTCCATAGGTTTTTTCAAGCTATTTAAAGAGAGAACATCTCTGGTGTTGCCACTGTCTATATTCACGGCTTGGATCCTCATTCGATGCCGTGTTTTTTAATTGAAAGCATTTTTAAATGTTTTCTTATATATATTTTTTAGTATTTTTAAATAATTTTGATATGTTTATGTAAAAAAAAATGAGGTAACAGCCAGATTCAGAAAGTGAGTCGAATCCCTGGATTTGGCATATCAAGCCTGTTCTTGCATGGGCCATCATAACCACGCTTCTTCCGGATTGAAGACAATAACGAGACTATTTCTAACAGAAAGATATGGAAATAAGTTGGGAATTTTCAGAAGAAAAGAGTACTCCATTTTAGGAAACGTAGCATGTTATAAAGGGATAATGTTATAGATAAAATCATATTAATCTAGACTAGCTCGCTCAATCAATGATCCAAGTCATGGCTATCACTGAGTTTAATAATCTTGCCTTACCAACCACTAACCTAAGCCATTACTCTCATTGAATTCAATAACCCTGTCTTTTAAAATTTATTTGTTATTAAATTAAACGGTTGTAAAAATAGATATTTATACAAATTAACAAGCTCAGTTTACAATAAAAACAACATGAAAGAATAAAATGGAAAAAAAAGTTAGATGGATAAACTTTATAAATATGGTACTATTATCCATGGTATTTTCACTCGACACACATGTAGAGTTAAAAGACAGAAGCGGCTTTCAAAGACAAGATACATTGCAGGCATTTTTATGCAGAAACAACATGATGGGACAAACATCTTATGCAAAACCATACATGTTCCTTTGGATACTACGAAAAGTTTTTGAATTTTTTTTGTTTTATGTTTCCAAAGTCAGTCGTAGCGGTGTAAGAATAGCAGATAGTAGTTTTATGATCCTGATGGAAGTCCTGGTAAGCATCCATATCACCATATTGGAGAACGCAAATTTAAGCAAAAGATGCTGCCTCTGCCTCTGCATCCACATTCAAGATTAAACAACTTGTTAGAATGCGGAGTTCCCAAAGAAATTGCTTCCCTATATTACAACACGATTACTGCTCTTTATCATCTTGGTCTCTCTCTCTCTCTCTCTCTCTCTCTCTCTCTCTTAAACGTCCACACCAGCTTCAAATTTTGAATCAGCTTGAACGTACCGGACTAGGTTTTTATACCTCAAATAAAGTTTGTGAAACATAACTTATATCACATGGTTCATGACCATTAATATTAATATTAATATTAATATTAATAAGCAAAGAAAATCAAACTAGAAACTTGTTTCTATCTTCTAATTTTTCTGTCCACTTTATCTTAAATAAAAAAATTTAAACTTTGAAATTTATACAAATTTATATTGTGCTTGATTTTTATCATTAATAAAATTAGAACTCGTGATTATTTAATCATTAAGATTCTGATACTATATTTAAGAACTATCTCAATTCAAAATTGTTATATAAAATTTTTAAATATAATTTATACTATTTTTTAATATTATTTTCTTTTACTCTATTGTTTTTTTGTGATTCACAAGATTATTTTCTTAGAACAAGGACATCTCTTGATAGCTATTTTTCGTTTTTTTTTTTCATCAGTTTAATATGGTAATCTATATTAAGACTAAAGTAATCCACTTATATCATATGATTAAAGGGTTAGTAAAAACAATTAATGGGTTGTTAAAGAGTTCATAGGAAAGTAAAGGTGAGAACATAAATCAATGCAGACTTTAACTTGCTCATGGTACAAGATACGGAAATCTAAAATATCTTGGAACATGAACATGTACGGACAGCATATTTAACATGAAATCATATTTAAGATATATATATATATATTCTTTCTCATATTTCTGATCTTCAATGATGCTTCGTTAGGTTCCAAGTCAATGTTTCATAAGTGTCCTTCTATATTGCTTTTGATTAAAGATATCCTTGTATGGAAGACGAGGTAGGGGAGATAGAGGCAGGTATAGTTTGGCATTATAGTTTAATTGTGTATTTAAAATCTTTTAAATTCAAATTATTTTTTAGTGTTTTTTTATTGGTGATGTCAAAAAATAAAAAGAAATTACATTATTTTAATAAATTTTCAAATAAAAAATAATTTAAAAAGTAACATATTTCACAATAAAAAACAATTTCCTTGAGAACAATAATTGATAATTATTGTGATAATCAAATTTGAGTGGTTTATATCCATAAAAAAAAAACTTATCTTAAATATAACTACAAGCTTTCTGATTGGGTTAAATAAGAACTCTCTTTCCAGTCCTTTATTATTATTTTTTATATAAGAATTCGTGGATAATTATTTAAAACATAAAGAGTAAAAGAAAATAAACACAATTAAAGAATAATAATGGAAATTAGGAGGTTTGGTGCCAGCAAGACAACACCCCACGTTCCAGTCATCACCTACCATTCACAATTGACTGACCTAACCACACCTTCAATTTTTATATTTTATTTCGAAAATAATTAAGTTTTAATGAAACCGTTTACTTCTCGATCGAGGGATAATGGTATTTAAATTATGTATTTTTTTTCTTTTTATTTTAATATTGCAATTATTCTTTTCTATTTATTAATTTTACTGTTATCGAGATGATAAAGTGATAATTAACTCTCCATTAAATAATTTTGTTTTAATATTTTATATTTTCTTAAGAGATAATGACATATAAAATACTTGTATTTTATTAATCTTTTTATTTAAATACTTATACTATTTTGATCAATTAAGTAGGAGGTTAGTTTATGTTATAAATATATTATTGTGGTAGTTGTCTCTTTGTGAGGTGATTTGGGTATTACAAATTGATAAAAATAAATGGTATTTTAAATACATGTTTTTAATATTCTTTTAGAATAAATAAATGACTTCATCTATTATTATATAATTAGGCAAAATTCTTATATATCCTTATAATTCGAGTTGCTTCTATAATATTTTTGTATAATATGCAGTACTCCAATAAATTAAATAAATTCATTTGTATCATATCCCAATATTTAAATCTATAAAATTAATTACAATTACTTTAAATTTTACTAATTATTTCATTAATCAATGTGAACGTTGTATTTTAAAAATTGTTGTTTTTTAAAATATTTTTATTTAAAAGTATATTAAAATAATATATTTTTAGTTTTTAATATCAAAATTTTATTTAAAATAAAAAAATAAATTTTCTTTTCAAATATAAAAATATTATTATAGCTTCGAACACCAAAATCCTCGCTATAAAACCATATTCATCTTCGGTCCATCTTAATGGAGCAAACTCTCTCTCTCTCCATCTAACGATTCATTGAGCCAGAAAGGAAAAGGCTTTCAACGTTGAGCTCTCTGCTTTTCCTTTTCTCCTTGCAAACATGGCTCTCTTAACTGATCTCATCAACTTGAACCTCTCTGATACCACTGACAAGATCATTGCAGAATACATATGGTATCAATCATTTCCGCTTTCACTCACGTTACAGTCTTTCTTCCCTTTTCTTGCTATGTTTCTTTCCATTTCTTTTTACTGCAAATGGTGTTATGCTGTTATTTCTCAGTTTTTATTGGATTCTTTCAGTTCTATAATTAATGATCTTTCTCGCTTCTTTTCCTCAATGTCTTTCAAAGTCTTGATCTTGATCGGTCACTTATGTTGCAGGATCGGTGGTTCTGGCATGGACCTTAGAAGCAAAGCCAGGGTAATCAATATATTCTCTGTTAATGCTTCTATTATGACCTTTTTAGTTGTTGTTTTCTGAAAGTTTGTTCATTTACATGAAACAGACACTCAATGGAGCGGTGAGTGATCCTCAAAAGCTTCCAAAATGGAACTATGACGGTTCAAGCACTGGCCAAGCTCCTGGAGAAGACAGTGAAGTCATCTTATAGTTATCTCTCGCTCTCTGTCTCCCCTTACTGCGTGTGTGCGTGTGTTTTTAATGGCACTTGTCTTTTTGGGCATGGATTTACTTTTGTTTTGGTGTCATGTAAATAGCCCACAAGCAATCTTCAAGGATCCATTTAGAAGGGGCAACAACATCCTAGTAAGTCCCTTCCACTTGTCAAATAAAATTCGTTCGATTCACTCATTGATATTTCTTCAGAATTTAATTTCTGTTTATTTATTGCAAATTTACAGGTGATGTGTGATGCTTACACCCCAGCTGGAGAGCCAATCCCAACTAACAAGAGACACAACGCTGCAAAGATTTTCAGCCATCCTGATGTTGCTGCTGAGGTGCCCTGGTACATATCTATTCAATCCATGTCTTTGTTTTTCAAAGTTGTTCGTCATATATTCTCTATTTAATTTTAACTTGTGAATATTCTTTTTCGTTTTTTATTTTGTTAAAGAGATTTAGGGGGTTCTATCATAATTCTTTTGAAATAATTTAATTTAAATATGTAGGTATGGTATAGAGCAAGAATACACCTTGCTGCAAAAGGATTTAAAATGGCCACTTGGGTGGCCTGTTGGTGGCTATCCTGGACCTCAGGTGTTAATCTACACCCCCCCCCCCCTCTCTTTTTGTGGTTTGATGTGCCTTTCCTTTCCTTTAAATCTATTTTATTATCTCCTTTTTCTCTAAATTCTTGAGCTCCCGATCGTAAATTATTGTCAATAATATCTTAACTAAAAAAAAAAACTCAATTCCCATTTTTGGGGTCTCATGCTTTTATTCAACAGACTTCCTTAAATGGTCCTTCTGTCCTCTATTAACGAAAATACAATTGTTTATTTGTCAAAACAGGGCCCTTACTATTGTGGTGCTGGTGCTGATAAGGCTTTTGGCCGTGATATTGTTGACTCTCATTACAAGGCATGTCTTTATGCTGGGATCAACATTTCTGGCATCAATGGAGAAGTGATGCCTGGCCAGGTACGTAACTTTTTTATTTATTTTGGGGGGCATTCTGCATGCTATGCAAAGGGTCTTTTAGTGTTTGTGCTATGAATTATTGTTTGAAGACTTGACGTTCTGTAACTTAACAGTGGGAATTCCAAGTTGGCCCTTCCGTTGGCATCTCTGCTGGAGATGAGTTGTGGGTTGCCCGTTACATTCTTGAGGTGCTTGTTATATACTTTTTCTTGTTCATGCTAATAAATATGAACTTTTTGAAACAAAATATGATGCTGATGCTTATGCTTGTGGTTTTATGATAACAGAGGATCGCTGAAATTGCTGGAGTCGTCGTTTCCTTTGACCCAAAACCTATTGTGGTTAGATTTTGTTATCTGAAACTAAATCTTTTATGATGCAAGAGTAGAGGCTTGAACATCTTGTTTAGGAAGCATTTGCACTGTTCTTAACGTTGTTGAGTGCCTTCTTTTTGCCAGGGTGACTGGAATGGAGCTGGTGCTCACACAAACTACAGGTAACATATGATCTGTACACAGAGAGACATGGATTTTCTTTTTTACGCGTTTCAAATTGTGTCATATATTTGTTTGTGATGGTTGTTTCAGCACCAAGTCCATGAGAAATGATGGAGGGTTTGAAATTATCAAGAAGGCCATTGGAAATCTTCAACTGAGGCACAAGGAGCACATTGCTGCTTACGGAGAAGGCAATGAGCGTCGTCTGACTGGTCGTCATGAAACAGCTGATATCCACACCTTCTCATGGGTAAAATAATCTTTCTTCATTCTGGATTATTTGCAGCATTATCTTTCAAGATTCAAATGGTTGTTGCCTTCATTTGATAGGGAGTGGCGAATCGTGGCGCTTCAGTAAGAGTTGGCAGGGATACAGAGAGAGAAGGGAAAGGTTACTTCGAGGATAGAAGGCCTGCTTCCAATATGGATCCTTACGTTGTGACCTCCATGATCGCAGAGACAACCATCCTCTGGAAACCATGAGAGATCACCACCATTCTTGCTTCCTGGTTGATTATCGTGATTGTGGGCTATTGTCTTTTCTTGATAAAGTTGGTGCCCGGTTAGAACCGGATTGCCATTGGATTATTATCTTGGTACAAGAATTGCCTCTTCATCTCACAAATTATTATTGGGAATGATGAATGCCCAATGAAATAACGAATGATTGTCCTCCTTTCCCTGAATTTAGTTGTGTTTTGTCTTTGGCAATTGATGAATCAAGCCCTGCTGCCTCCATTATTTACTTACTGTTGGAAGCTGGTTGGGAAGAACAGAAATTCATTACAAGGGTGGGTGTGGTTGCAGTGCTTCTGGTATTTGTTTTTTTAAAGTGTTTATAATTTTTAAAAAGCATTGAATTGATGTTTATTTTATTTTATTTTATTTTAATGTGCCAATATTCAAAAAAAATATTCTTGAAAAATTCATTTAAATATATTTTTAAATGGAAAATTATTTTAAAAAAAATATTAAAAATGTTTTTACTTAATAATATATTAAAATATTTAAAAACATCACCAACAACACAAAAACAATATAAAAATATAAAAAATAAATTATAAATAACATCGGAATCCTCATTTAAAATGCAATACCCAACAAAAGTTAAGAGCTATAGTTTAATTTTGTCTGCTCATAAACTATATAATATATAAATCTTATTTCAGAAATCTTGTTGAGCATATAAAAACCTAATTCGGTTCATGCAAGCTAACTTGAAAAATCCACGTATGAAAAAAATAAAAATTGCAAAGCCACGTGGTGCTCTGTAGTCAAGAAATAAGGATATCTGTCTACAACTTTGTCTTTGTTTTTTTTGTGTTAACCCATCTTTTAAAGGTAGGCAAGGGACATCGATGCCGTACCACTTTGGCCTTTGCTTTTGAAGCCTGCGTAGCCTTTTCTTGTCACTAACAACTACCGAGTCACCACCCACCCACCCACAAACGCATGCAAGTTTAGACTTTTTATACCCAAGAGAACTCTTGGGCATTGTTTGTGATTTAAAAAAAAAAAGAAAAATTATTTGTTTTATTGTTTAAAAATATATGTTAAAAAATTAATTTTTTTATTTTTTATCTTAAATTATTTTTTTAATATTTTTAAATTATTATGGAGTTCCGGGATGGCTCCCATTAAAGTCATCAAAGCTTAAAAATAATTCAATTGAATGTAGTTTTAATGTCATTATCAAATAAATTTTTATATTAATTTTATTTTAAAGCAAGTATTTAACTTTTTTTAAAAAAAAATGTCTTTTTGGAAGAACTTAGAGACTGTATATTATGCTCTAATTTTTGAAAAAATTAGAGTGGAAAAAAAGAAAATTGAAACTTCCATTTCGAATGCAACATTAATTTTCTATCCATAAAACTTAGTTTTCCAGTTTTTTTATAATTATATTGAATTTAGAAAATATATTCTAGATGTTCTCCACAGTTTTCAATTCAAGTTTTCCACTGTTTTCTAAGTAAAGAAAATATGAGCAATATAATTATTATTTTTTATATGCAAGCGATTTCTAGAAATGTGAAAATATAATATAGTTTTCATATTTAGTTTGTATCGTAAGTTTGATTTTTATTATAATATAATATAGTTTTTAAATAATTATTTTTATGATAATTGTTAATTTAAATGATATAAAATTAATATTCTATAATTATATCATTAAAAATAAAAAAACATTAAGATGGCTNATGTTTTATTAATTTTAAATGTTAAAATTAACAAAAAATAAAATATTTCATGGCACTAGAAAATAATTAGTGGTGTGTTATTAGCTGCATATTATGTCTATTTGTATTTGTATTTTTATTTAAAGTGGATCCATGAAGTAAATAATAGGAATTCTAGTAGGATGCAACTTGTTACTATTAATGTTGAAATTAACTAGACTTTAATAATTATAAAAATAATTTTTTTTACGGTGTTTGGAGAATAACCAGTGACTTCCTTCCTGTTAATTATGAAGATGAAAGAGAAAATAAAACTTATAACCCTCTAAAAATAATATTTTCACTAAGAATTTACTTATTTTACTTGTATGTATTTTTTCTTTGAAGCGAGTGGAGAGAATCATTAGTAAAAATTACCAGTACCATAAAATTTTTCAAAATAAATTTTCATTTATTTATTTTGAATTTTCCACTACCACCTCAATTCCACTTATTTATCTCAGATTTTTTAATTTTATTTTAAAATTAATATTTTTTGGGTGTTTTTATATTATTTTAATATATTTATATCAAAATTAATTTTTTTAAAAATAAAAAATATTTTTAAAAAATAACAATAACCAACACCTTATAAATCCCCGGCTAATAATTACCCTCAATTTTCGTAAAACTCCACGTGTTTATCCAAGGCATGGATGGTATACCTCTTTTTTTGAAACCATATGGCCACAAGACTTTGACTTTTATCAGCTTGATGATTCATTGACCGTTTTGGAATGGCGTTTTTTTTTTTTTTTTTTNCTAGTAATAAATTTTTTTATTATGCTTAATTTTGTTTAAATTGATATATGGTAAAATATTATAAATTCTATAGAAATAATTTGAGACCTAAACCTAACTATAAAATCCCATCATTATTTTTTAAACACGTTGGGCCTGAGAGGAAAGCAAATTACAAACTATACTTTTAACTTATTTCTTTGATTATTTAAAATATACCTGAAAATTACCACTCATACTTAATAAGTTTTTCAAGATCTTCATGTTGAACTAGTCTAAATTTTCTTGTCTGGATAATATCTTAAATCATGTATTAAAAAAAAATTCATGAAAAAAGATAAACACAATAACATTAGTAAAAAGAAAAGTGTTTACAAATAAAAATAGAATTCAATTTTGTTATATATATATATATATATTATTAATAGTAGGACGACTGTATTGGTAAAATAATGATTTATTGCATTAAAATGAATAAAAAAACCTTTTAACTCATATATCGATTTTATATTTTGAAAAAAAAATACATATAATTTTAAAAAAAAACAAAAAAAAATTAACTTGCAAAGGCAAAACCCATTGAGTGATCATATCACCCTCAAGCCAAACTTAAATCACAAAATAATCTTTTATATATAAAAAAATAATCAAAGTGTAACATGTTCAAGTAATCATAGTTCAATAGCCAACTCTTTGGTAAAAATCATTAACATAAAAAAAATAAAAAAATACCCACATATATACACATAAAATATTTCCCATCATCCTTTTTTAATAAGAAAAATAAAAATCCTAGCATTCAAAATAAGAAAATCCACACTTAAACGAAACATGAGATTCAAATAATTTCCCACACATATAAATCAATCAAACCCACGCAAAATCAATAAGAACATGCCCAAAAGATTATACAAAGTAAAATAAAAAATTTAGTTCCGAAATTGACCTCGCAGAACCCTAGGAAATGACCTGGAACAAGGAAAAATAAATAAATAAAAAATTGCGGGAGGAATTTTACTCTATGGTTTTTCTTCTGGCTCTATTTATCTAGGGTCTCTCCTATGTTATTTTTTTGGACCGTCTATTATCTCTAATTACCCTCACGTACAAAAAATGTCTTCTTTTTTTTTGTATATTTAAATTCTATTCACAACTTAGGCTTTACTTTGCTTACCTTTTTATCTCAAAACTCTTTCTTCTTATCTTTCTCTTTTGTTGTATTTTCTTCTAACCTCCAGCTCTCCTTTATCCCAATTTTTTTATTTTATTTTTTCTTCCTTTTAAAAATGAAAGATAAAAAAATAATTTTTTAATTTTTTAATAGTGTTTTAATCAAGTTTTTTTTATTTATAAAATTGAAGTCAATAAAAAATTAACACATGTTAGTATAACTTAGAAGAGATAGGCATGATTTTGAGGTTGGTAACGTGAATGTATACTATGGAATTTTGAGAAAACTAAAGTGGGTTGCTGTAGTGATAAGTTTGGTTTGGAATCATGTTTTTAAACAAAAAAAAAAAAAACTATTGGGTCATGTGTGGATTGTGAAAAAATAACAAGGAAACATAATGTATTCTCTTAGTTTGAGAATTTCGGCTAGGTAATGTTAGGAAGAATGAAATTGGTTGTTTTGATTGTTATAAAATTTGTGTTTAATGGCATTATAAGAGATAATTAAAGAATGATTATGAACTAAATTTTCAAAGAATTGGAAGAAAAACTCGTATTTCTATTTAGAGTAAGTTTTAGTTAAAGAAGGTGATGGGAAAGAGAGATGTAGATATTTCTTTTAAGAGATTTGGAATAAATATTTATTTTTATGTTAAAAAATAAATTGAATTAAAATTTAAAGAAAAATCATATAGGATGGGGGGTTTGGCTTGATGAACCAATAAAACAGTAATAAATTATAAGGTTATTCCATCCATTCTATAAATAAAAAATAACTATTTGTAGGTAGCATAATGAACTTAAATGAAATAGAATTTTTAATGTGGATTTTTGTTGTGATGACTCAAAGTTTTTATTTATTATAAATGCATTGTGTGATGTATTAATTGTTTAAAAGTGGTAAAATAAATGAGGAAAAAATATTTATTTCATTCATATGAAATGTATGATGTTGAGATAAGGATTGTCACCTTAAAACCTAGATATGGTTTCTAAGTTAATGGAAATGATATTACTAAAATTAGCCTTATAATGACGGAAATACACAATAGCTAGGTCTCAAATTGGAAGAGTGAGATCATTATGCACAACAAGTAGGTGCACAACACTTGTTTTAAATAAATTTTTAAAATGTTATATTTAAGTAATATATAATATATTTTTTTTCTATTCATGATCTATTATATAAAAATTAAAATTAATAAATGAATAATAATGGTCTTGATTAGTCATCCATGTTTTGAAGACTAATAATATTAGTTGGTCTTATATTAACATTAAATGGTAAAAATATGTAAATATAAAGTACTTGATTCATCGTTAAAGCAATAAAGATTAATGATACTAGATTTAATTGATATTGAAAGAGTCTTAGTTAATTTTTCATAGGATGAAGGTTAATGATATTAATTAGATTAATAATGGTATTGATTAGTCATTTATAAATATAATAATTAATGATATTAAAGTGATAAGTATTAATAATAATCTTAACTAGTCATGCCGTGAAGATTAATTATACCAGTTGAATAATATTAATATTGATTAGTCATCCTAAGATAAAGAAAGTTAATGATATTATTATAACTTGTCTAAGATAAAAAAAAAATAGATATATAGGAAAGATTAATATAAAAAAATAAATTTAAAAAAAAAAGAAAAAATTGAAATAGAACTTATGGAATTCTCTTCGTGTGAATATAGTGTGATATTTTAGTTTATTTTAGTGTTTTTTTAATATTTTGTTGTATTATAGGCTCTTTCATACTTATTAAATACTTATTAATAATAGTGAGATTTTTTTTATTTGTCATTTTAATATAGCGCAGAAATATGCATGTTGTAACTTTTACATATAATGTAATTAAATTTAATGGGAGATAATTAACTATACCCATAACTTTTGGAATCTAATATAAATCATAATGTTTTCCCGAGTGCATTAGTAATAGTTAGTTGTCTAAGATTCATTTAATAAATATTTTATATTTTTTTAATAAATATTTTATATTTTTTTATGTTAAATGTTAATTTCCTTCTTAAGTTATATTAGTTTATTGATTGTTAAAAATAAATTAACAAATTTTGATTACATTGAAATAAAAACTATAAACATAAAATAGTCGATTATAAGTGGAGATATACTGTCTATTTCATGCATATTGTTTATAATTAAATCTTTTGAAAATAATAATCATTAAAAATATTTTCACCAATTCATTTATCTATATAGGTAGAAATTGAAATGTATTTCTTATATAATTTGTTGTATAGAAACATTCCATGTCTTTCTTACAAAAATAAAAAAATATATAAAAAAAATAAAAAGTGTTTCATTGTTCATTATAATATTTTATTTATACTTTTGTAAGAAAAGTTATAAGGAGGCTAAATAAAATCTTATGAACTCTTAGATTGTGTTTGGGAATAAGGTTGAAATTGCATTCTCATTAAATTCAAAAAAACATTTTACTAAAATTTATTTGTTTTATATATTTTTAAATTATTTTGATATATTGATCTAAAAAATAATTTTTAAAAAATAAAAATATATTACTTTGATGAATTTCTAAACTAAAATACTACCACAATCCCAAAACTCTTATTCTAATAATTATTTTTATAAATTGGCAGAATTTTTCAAAATGAATAATACAGATCTTATGGATAATTTTCTTCAAATGAATAAAAAGTAACACATGAAAATAATAATAAAACTCGATCTAATTTAATATTTTGATAAACTTTGATGTAATTTTTTTATTTTTTATTTTAATATCATTATTTTTGAGTTTTTTTAAAGCAATTTTTTAGTTTCTATAAAAAGAATTAAAGTGCTAACATATACTATATAGATTAAAAGTGATTTAAGAAGATCATAAGATGTTATTTAGGATTTTATATGGATAATAAAAAAGAAATTAATGAAAACACGGGATCATTTTTTTTTTTTAATTTTTTTTAATAATTTCTTCAATCATGTTTTTCTTTTTACTCCTCCTATAATTAGAGGTGCTGTAAAATTTATATATTAGTATTGAAGATCTATAATATTAATTAATATTATATTTATCACAATAGATATCACAATGAAATTTAAATGGTAGATATAGAAATGGGCAAGGATTTGTCATCTAATTTATAATAACAAAAAATCTTAACTAGTCTTTAAAATTTGTTAAATAAAGTGTTGATTATATTAAAAGAAAGACACATGACCCCATAGCATATTAACTATGTATGTATTGTATTTGTATCTAATGATAAAATTATTAATGTGTTTTTACTCCAATTGACCTAAACTAGTACATAAATATTTTTAGTAAAGGCTATTATTTTATGAAAATAATTTGAGACTGGGATTGACTATAAGATTCTTCACTTTTAAATCATGAGAGTTGGATCTAAGAGGAAGACAAATGATTCTTCTAACTTTTAGATTAATGCAAGATCATTGAGTTCATGCTATCCTAGAGTTGAGCCTAAATAAATAAATAAAAATTATATAAAAAATAAATGTAAATTGTTTTTACACACACAAATACATATATCCTACTATTCTTTTTTAATAATACTATTACTACTAATAATAATAATAAAAGAATTTTAAACCCGTTAGATATTATACTACCCTAATTCTCTTTTTTATATAAAAAAAATATAAAAATATAACATGTTTAAGTGATCACACTTCCAATAACCAATCCAGAATGATAAAAACTATTAACATAAAAAAAAACCCACGTATATACAAATAAAATATTTCCCACCATCTGTTTTTAATACAAAAAATATTAAAGATCTTGGCATTCAAAATAAGAAAATCCACACTTAAACGCAACATGAGATTCAAATGTTAATTTCCCACACGTATAAATCATTCAAATCCACACAAAATCAATAAGAACATGCCAAAAAGATTATACATAGTAAAATAAAATAAAAATTAGATCCGAAATTGACCTTGTAGAACTGTTGCAATTGACCTAGAAATTGCTAGCCCAATCCAATAAGAACATAAAGTACAGTCTAAGTTGGGAGATTTAGGTTATTGAAATGAAACTTTTGGATTGAAATCCTCTATTAACAATAACATGGTAAGTCATAATTAATTTAACGTGATCATATCAAGTTTTTAAATCAAAAGCAAAAAATTCATTGATCTAGGGTATTTGTCGATGCGGCCAAAACATTATTTATTCAAGATCTGTGTTTTTTTTTTAATTATTTTAATACCTTGATGTTGAAAAAAAATTTAAAAATAAAAAATATTATTTTAATATATTTAAAAAAATATTTTTAAAATATTTTAATATAGGTTTTATTTTATCAGTGCATTTCATGCTTCAAAGACTAAGTTTTTTATTAAAAAAAAATTAATGAGGTGTTTTAATTAATTTGTGCGTATCTTAATTATGCATTGAGCAAATGTTTTGTGGACTATTATGCATTGAGATATTTTGAAAATCAGTCGTGATTAATGTGAAATTAAATAAAAAAGAGAGTATATTCTCAATATGCTATAAGAATAATAACCCCGTCAAGATCACAGACTTGAGCATCTGCTGAAAGTTCTGATTTTTTGTGGGTTTCGAAAGACTTAGGGTTTTCTTTTCTTCAACCACTCTGATACAAGTTTCATTGCATAAAATTACAAGAGATTACCATAAAATTATTGTTGGATCTTACTTAATGACTCAGCTTTGTAGGTGAAGATTCATATTTTTTTAAGTGAATATATTTAACAGAAATATAAAATAATTATTGAAATCTCTCCTAAAAATTTTAAATTTTTAAATGAGATTCTCAAATAATTTTATATCATTTTTTTAAAATATTTTTTTGAGTAAAATGGGATATTAACACTAAATTCATTCAAGCGCGGTTGTTAAATTCCTGGATTGCTTTTCTATTATAGAACTAGGTCTTATTTTTTTGAAATCATGCACTTTGATGCGTAATTACAGTAGGACTCTTAACACCCACGAAGATGATGGGCTTGTTAAGGTAATCGGTTTGAAAAATATACACGAAAGATAATACTATTTCAATTATAATTTTACGTTAAACATCCAAATTAAGACAGTGATTGTAATCGGAGATAGGCGTAATAAGCTCCGTATTTATCAAAAAAAAAAAAAAACTTCATTCTTTCCATGAATATGTTCTAATGAAGATATAAATCTTAATTTCTTCCTTATTTATCAAAAAGATAATATATATATATATATATAATTTTAAATATGTTCTGATTAGCTTTATGATGAACGAAATGAAGCAAGAAACGAAGAAATGTCTCTGAACTCATCAAAACTGAGAATTAATTATAAAAAAGCTACCATGAAATATTAAAAAATATTTACAAGAAAAAAGAAAAGAAAAGAAAAGGCAGGGGAGATACCATGGTAGAAGTGAAAAACTAGAGCAAAACCCTGTCGAATTCTTACAAGTCACTACTAAAAGAAGGCCTAAACCACCGCCATCATCAATATTACTTCAAGAATTCCTTTCTATGAATCACCAACAGAGATGGGTCTGCCAGCCAATCCCAGAGGCGAACGAGAGAGTTGATGTGATGATCTGGTGGCGATCTCCTTAAGAACAGGTTTCATCTCAGGCAGCCCCCCAGGTGGCCAATCCAAGATTACGCAGCAAGATTCTTGCTTTATCTTCTTAACTTGATTATGAACTGGAAATCCCACCTGCTCCTCCTCAATCCCATCTTCCTTCTTGTTTTTGTCTCCTCTTCTCTGCTCCATCTTTTGCCCTCTAAAAATTGAAGACAAAGTTGTCTAGCCTCTCTGTTTTTGAATGGAAGGGAAGGTAACCAGTGTTGTATATATATGTGTGTGTGTAAAATAAAGGGAGAGCGGAAAAGGAAATGGATTTTAGACGCAAGGGAAGAAGGGAGGGCTATGGCATGGACATGTTTGGTGGGAAAGATCAATCTTCATATTTTTTTACTATTTTTAGACGATTTATTTGGACCAAGTTGAGAAAAAAAATTAAACCTTTCATAATAATTTGCCTGCTAGTGCTTCTGTTTTTGGTTTGTAATTAAATAATTGCTATATAAGGCTCAATATATACATATATATGATATATATCTGTTGGAGATTATGTTTACGAAATGATTACGGGAGATTTCTATCACTTTATGGAATAATTTCCAGTTATTAGTAGGGTTTAAGCAAGATGTTGCCGGCGTCAAAAGGAAATAATTATGATTTAATTGGAATTAGGGGGAAACAAGCATGTCTGGAATAAATCTAAGAAATAACTCCATAAAAGCATTGAATATAATCTTTTTTAAATCATCTATGAATCTTATTTTTACACAAAAAAATCTTAAGAATTTAATTAGTATCTTGGTAAGTTAAATAAATTGATAATCAACTCATGTGGATTTAAATTTGTAAAACTAAAAACTGATTGAATTTTAAATTACAAAATAAACATAGTCGTCTCACTCATTCAAAGGGCCAATGAAAGTTAATTTTATGCATGGAATAGAAATCTTTCATTTTTTTTTTGTTGAATTAATTTATTTATTATATTTTAATTTGTTAATGTCAAAAATAAATTTTAAAAAATAATATATGCATATATCTTTAAATAAAAAATATTTTAAAAAATAATTCTCAATCCAGAAATCCTTTAAATCCTCCTGGCTAATTAAATATTAAGGAATGGACATTAATGCATGGGAATATCTTAGCATCAAAATTGATAAGAAAATTCTGCCCTTTGACTATGTCCACTTCTCCGCTTTCAGATAACTATGGCATAGCCGACTCGTCGTTGTCAACCAAATAGTAATGGCAATGCAGCTTCTGGAACAATAGATGGAATTACATCTTTACCCTTGCAAGAATGATTTGTTTATTATAACCATGTTTAATAACTTTGCTAAGTTCTCCTCTCTTCCAAGAGCAAGCAATTCCTTGTCTAATCCTATAGTTATAGTAATATCCTCTTTGTAAAAATATAAATTTATTTTTAAAAAAGAAAAAGCTATCTAGTAACATCTTAATTATTTAAAAATAATATTTTGAAAGAAATTTAAAATTAAAATTTATAATCTTAGATTAAAATTAAAATCTCCTATAAGGTAATAAAAAAAAATTAAATTCACATCAACATTCAAAAGCTTATCCAAAATATTTTAATTATTTGAAAAAAATATTTTGAATAAATTTAAAATCAAGACTTACAATCTTTAATTGAAAATAAAATATTTTCTAAGAATTGAATTCAAAATGGATGGCTAATCCATGTAGTATGATTAAATTATTGGCTATTTGGTAAATTTTATGAGGAATTATTTAAGAACTTGATTTGTTTATTTTTATTTTTAAAAAGTGCTTTTTAAAAAAATTATTTTTATTTTTTATTTTTATTTTAAATTAATATTTTTTTATTATTTTTTTATTATTATTATTATATACTGCTATTAAAAATAATTTTTTAAAACATATTATTTTAATATATTTTTAAATTAAAAATATTTTAAAAAATAACTACCCATCAACGTTCAAAAGCAGCCACAAAAGTCAAGCTGAAGCGTGGTGGCAATCACGTTATTTCGAAGAACTTAAGGAACCTTTTTTGAAGTCTTAGCTAGAATGACGTGGCGTTGACGTTGTAGGGTATCAAGGCGGTCATAGACTTGAGAGTTGTTAATTAAGGAGACGGCAGTCAATAGCGTGAAGCTGAAATATCTAGCCACGTGGCGTGGCGTGCTATTTCTAAACGCAATCACCACCGCCCATTATAATAAAAGTAAAACACAATTAATGTCTGATTTTGGGAGGAATTCTAACTTCCCATGCCTGCAAATATCCTCCAACAGTGGCATCTTACGATGACAATTTTATTTATTGGATTCTGTTTTTTTTATTGCATCGTAGTGTCTATTTTTAATAATATTTTTTTTATATATTTTAAAATTTATTTTCAACATCATCTCATCAAAATAATATAAAACACAGCAAATATTAATTTAAAATAAAAAATTTACAAAAAAAAATCTCTTAATTAATTCTTTGAAAAGAGATTTTAATTTCTTGATTTCTAGGTAATGTAACCTAATTTTTTCTTTAATTATAGTGATGTTTTAAGTTCTTATATATATATATATATATATGTGCATGCATACTCTATATTTTTTTTTACATGCATTTAAATTTTTAAAATTAATCTAAAATGAAATATATTTTTAGATATATATATTCTAACTATTATTTAAATAAATGCTTACTATTTTAGAGGTATTATTGTTTATGAAATTTTTTAAATATTTTTGCTATTTGAGAGGTATTATTAGATATTAATATAATTTAATGAACAGACCGTTATCAAAGCTGGAATAGCTCAGTTGGTTAGAGCGTGTGGCTGTTAACCACAAGGTCGGAGGTTCAAGCCCTCCTTCTAGCGCTTGCTTGTTTTCCCTCTTTAGATATGTATTTTGATGAGCCAGATACTTGTACGGCTCCACTTTTATTAACGTTTTTGTTATGAGGTCGTTCATACTCTCACTTCACCTATATATTAATCAATCATGTGAATTTGTTTAAAAAATGCCAATTTTCGAGTAATTAAATTTTAAAACGTAGATGAATTTTTTTTAAATAGAATATAAAATTTTAATATATTATCTTATCCATTGATAAAAAATATTCTTAATTACACGGAAATTAATATTGAATTTTTCTTTAAAGGATCTTAAAAGCACACCTCCCATATTGGTTTGGTTTGGTATATTAAAAAAAAATATTTTTAATTACCAAGTAAATCTTTTAAGATTTTAATATATTAATTTAATATATTTTTCTAATAACAAACACTGTATTAATTCTTCACAAATAAATACATTAATTTGGATATAAATGGATTGTTTAACTCTGGAGATTCAATTGGGAAAAAAAAATTTTTATTATTATTTATGCATGAAAACTAGTTAAAAGACATGTTGTAAAAGGAGGACTGTCTGAAGGGACATTTAGAATAATAATCTCATTATATTGAATATTTCTCCAATTCATATTTGAGACTTTTGACTTTAGTTTCACCAAATATTATAGACAAGGTAGATCGACTGAGTGATGCATTTTCATTTTAGAACGGTTCGATTCCGGTCCTTTTTTCTTAAGGTAGAAGTAGAAACTTGCATATTTTTTTAGAAATTCAGTGATTATTTAATATTATGGTTCAATCATGTTGTTAATTTTTAATTGATTATTTTTAATATATTAATGATAAAAATAAATAATTCTTGTTCAGCATTTTTTCTTGAAATTAAAAACAAATAATTCTATAGCTGGTAATTAATCAAAAGGTATTAATAGACATATGAAATTGTAGCACTGATTTTAGTTTTTTTATGAAAAAAGAAAGAAAAAAATTACAGATTCAAAACTTTCCTTCAGAGAATTTCAATTTTTAAAAATATATTATGAAAAGAGGAAGTTTAGCAGTCCTCAAATTTATAGTGATGATCAATTGAATACCAAATACAATTTTATAATCAAAAGGCAAGACTTTCGGTTCATGTCAAGAAACACATCAAGGTGTTATTAGGTCACCTAACCATCAATTACATGATTAAAATAAAATCAAAATAAAACTTATCTATTAGGGGCAGAGGTGACCATCTTTTTCTTAAATAACACGGTTAAAATTATATTTTTTAAAATTTAATTTTTTATAATATATTAATATAAAAAATAATTTTTTAAAAATAATAATAAATATATTATTTTAATATATTTTCAAGTGAAAAATACTTTAAACCATAACTACTATCACATTTTCAAAGACTCTCTAAATAATTATAAATTTAAATTTTTAGTTCTCCTAAATATATATAATTAATTTAGTCTTATCAACTTGATATCTTTAACTCCCTTTGAATAAGAATATTTTATAAAGACGAAGAGTTTTTCTATAAAAATATTATAATATCTTCCACAAATCAGATTGAGGTTATGCACACAATTAAATCAATCATCAAATTGACCTAACTTAGGTCGGCCCTTAGCAAACATGAATAGGAAGCTCAACTAACATAGAAAAGGTTGCAAAGGGCCATCAAAGGAATCACCTGGTACGCATCTTACACTTACGTCACTCTACCTCTCATCATTATAGTATTTAACGAACATTTTAGTTGGGCAATAGTTCATGCGGATTGAATCAAATGGTAACCGAAAGTGGGCATTGATTTTGATTCTTGAAAATGATGCTGACCTAAGATGTTTCCCCCTCCTTTCTTTTTCTTTTTTCTTTTTATTATTTTGGGTTCCTAAAGCAAAAGATATAAATGTTGGCTTCTTTTGTAGCTTCAGATGGAGGGCTTTTTTTTTTTTTCCTAAAAGAACATGAAGGGATTCTTTTGATCTACTAATACAAGATTATGGAACTTGTTCACTAGGTTACTTTAAGTATTTCTTAATGACGATGATAATTCATATGTTTATGTTATTCGTAGAAGTTCTCACATGGAAATGAAATTGCTTTTATAATGTTTTTTTTTTAGAAATATTTGAATTATATAATTTTCAATTTAAATATCTTGCTTAAAAATACATTTAAATCCAGATAATGTTGTTAGGATCATAAGAGATATATTGTAGATATTTTAATTGCATAGGTGAAAAGCAATAAAATCTCAAGAAGAAATGATTCATAATAATAATAACAACAACAACAATAATTAATTATAAAAGAGGTTTTTTGTATCTTAAAAATTTACATTTTAATTTAGATTTAATGATAATTATTTATGATTTAATCTATAATCTTTTGGTTTGTTATGGTTTTTTTCCTTTTTGTTTCATTTTAAAAGGTTGAGTTATATATCTTTGTTTTTAGTCGCGTTCAAGAACATGGTTGAAACCACGTTTCCTTAAAATTCAAATTTTTTTGTTAAAAATTAATTTTTTATGTTTTCATATCATTTTGATGTGCTAATCTCAAAAATAATTTTTATAAAAATAAAAAATATCATTTTTATGTATTTCTATGTGAAAAGTACTTTAAATTGTAACTACTACCATAATTTTAAATAGGCCCATAAAATTATAATTTATCTTCCAAGACCTTTTTCCATACAATTTGGATGATTTGATGCATTTCATATATATGTTATTGATTTATATTTTTCAATAGATGAATTATTGATTTATTTATGACAATTTATGCTATCTTACTAGTACAATCATGCTTTTAGCTTATCTTGCTTATACTCTCAAAGATTTGCATCAAAGTTATTTGGTCGATTTTGTTTACATATATAGGTCACATATATGTTATTGTTTATATGTATAAAAAGTTAATGCAATGAATAAATATGGTTTATGAAGTTTTGTCTAAAAAGATTAAATTTTAAACGAGACTGGCTTTGTGATCCATCCAATCTTTTTTAGAAACTTAATTAGTGAAAGTATTATTCATACTATACTAGTTTTGTATATGATATAGTTTATAAGTTAAATAATGATAATTCAACAAATCACAATGAAAAAAATAGAGTTCAACAAAGTAAATCAAGAAAGGGAATGATTGTTGATTTTATCTTGCATGGTTTAAGCATTTTTATTTAAAAGTTGCTTTTTACAGGTTTTTATTTTATTACTTGCTTACTTTTTAGAAGTATTTATTTATTAATATCACTATTTTTTTTTTATACATGTTATATCATGTCATCTACTCTTTTTATTCAAGATTTGGTTATGTCAATTAATGTTGCTTTGACAAGTATTACTTTAACAGTGAAGATTTCATCATCACTTTTTATAGTGTATAATGAGAAACATAAAAAGTTTAATTAATTAAATTTTAAGATACCGCAACAAAAGATATTATTCCATCTGACCATCTTGAATTTGGCAAAGTTCTTGAATGAGAAAGCACTAAAATCATTAGAAAAATAAATATAACCCTATTACTATGATAGTTGTGGATGTATGGAATTATATTGATTTTGTGTGTAAGAATTATTTCTTAAATTGGTTGAAAATACATTATATTATGTATATGGTTCAACCAAGAGTTTAAAAGCTCTGTAAGAAGCTTTAGAAATAATAATAAATAAATAAAATTATAAAGCGGAAGATGTTAGTATAAAAAAATTCATAATCAATAAATTTTTAGATTTCAAGATGGTCGATTCAAGGATTATAATAAGTCAAGTTTAAGGGTTTTAGCTAGTATTACTTGATATACATGCTGAGGCATGTCTATAATAGACTCCTTTTAAGTGGTTGTAATCATTAGAAAATTACCATAATTTTGGAAAGACTTCAAGAACTATTATAAATATAAATGTAATAAAATAATAATTGAAGGTCTTATTTTAAGATTGAAGATATAAGAAGGCAAAAAGTTATTTAAAAGAAGAGTTAACTTTTTTGGAGCCCTAAAAGAAAATGTTGTGAAATAAATAGTGAAGTTATATATATATATATAAACAAACTTGTTGGGAGGGAAAGGAATTGACAAGAAGTTTAATAATAAATGTTTATCTAGAACAAGATTGAATATTTGACTAAAGATTGTAGAAATAAAGGTCATCAAAGAAACCCTAAAAAAAAAATTGCTCAACCTAATATCACTGAAGTTGATCACCTTGCTAGTGAAGTTTTAGAAATGAACAAATTTTATGCTGTTTTCAAAGTCAATTTAATTAAAAATTTTGAGTAATAGCGAGTTGAAACTAGTGCTACAAGATATATATGTGCTGAAAATAAGATATTTTCCACTTATAAAGAAAAGGAATGAAGAAAACCTATACATGAGAAGCTAAAAAATGAGTGTCATAATCATTGTAACTAATGATAAGAACAATAACAAGATTGTTTTTTCTTTTTATTTGTTCGAGTCTTATGACACATGACATAGGAATGTAAGTCATGTGAAACCTAAAACCCTTTAAAAAAAATTTATCTCACGTAGAAAAAAAATAAAATTTTCTTGGTGTTTATAAAATAGACAATTAAAGAATTAAAATTGGATTCAAAGGGCACTCAAGCTTTTAGAGGGAGAGGTCCTTAGTAAAGTGGGCTTCGAGATTAAACCCACACGCACATGCACCTTCAAGTCGAGCCTTGATTTTGGTTTATTGTAAAAATATATTTTGGACCACTAAAAATTATTTTTTGTCAACTAAGATTCAAACACGAGTCTAATACATGAATAATTAGTTCTTCTAACCCATATTTTGTTCAGCCCAATTTGTGAATATTAACGTTCTTTTTTAGAAACTTTTGTTTCAAATCTTAAATTTTTTCCTATTAAAAAAATACTAATTTATGACTACCATGTTTAGATTTAATTCTTGTTTTATGATGGGTATTCAAATGTTGATAATGATAAAATTAATTTTAATTATTAATAAAAATTAATTTTTTTACCTTTTAGATTCTAAAATATACTATAAAAATAATGGGTTAAAGGAAGAGCTTCCTATAATATATTTTAGATTTTTATATACTTTCTCATCTTATATTTCTAAGGTTATATATATATATATATTATGCTTTGATTTTTCTCTCCGTATTATGCCTCGAACAAAGTGGGGGACTTGTCTTTTTAGATTCAGAGTTTCTTTGTTTTTATCTTTCGTAACGTGAAAGATTTCATTCATCCATTAAAAAATCAGCTTAGAACAACAAAAGCTTTACAAGGAGAAATCATGAAAGCCAAGTTTACAGGAAAGTAAAGAGCAAGCTAGTAAACTCAAAGTTCCATGTATTACTTAAAACCTAAAATCTTCTAAGCAAAGCAGGCTGGAAATATTATGTTTGAAGGAAAAAAAATATTAATTAATGTGATAACACCAAGTCAGAAATCTATCAAAAAAATAAAATAAGAAATATAAATTTTATCTTCTTTAAATCTTCATGATTTTTTTAGCATATTAGATAGATAATAATTAAAAAAGATATTGGTAACATTCTCATAAAAAAACCCATAATATTATTTAAGAATTATAACAAAATTAAAAAATAATTTAAATATGATGCTAGGTATTTTATTTATAGGGTATTTCAATAAAAATAAAAATAAATTAAAAAAAACATTGCTAACTAGTCTCAAAAATTAAACCCACATCCTTGGTCGAACAAATAAAAACCTAGCATGCACAAGTTTGCTAGACCAGACTCACGTGCCTGATCTTTTTTATTTTATTTTATGTTTAAAGATGAACAATATTTTATTAAAAATTATAAAATTAAAAAGATAATATGTTATTTGCTTGTTTTGCTTCATGAAAAATGGTTGAAAGGTTGGTTATGTTATTTTAAATTAAAAAATTATTTTTTAATATTTATTTATCTAAAAGTACCTAATAAATACTCTAAGAAGCTTAACAAACCTATTTCAACCCTAAAATATTTGTAAATTAATTCAAAAATATAAAATTAAATTGAGAAAAATTCTCTTTTGACGTTCATCTATATTGATTGGTGTTATGAAACCTCAAAAACACATCAATAACATTCTTCTCCAGAGAAAACTATTAATATCAAAATTAAATCTTTTTTTTTCAATAAAAAATAGTTAACCAACCACTTTCTCTCCTCTTCCTATCTCCCGCCAACATCCCCTCTCCTCTGAAATTCCAAGGACTCAACATGAAACAAATGTAAGGACATAAATGAAAAAAAAGTTAAACAATTCAAGGATCAAGATGTACTTTTCCACACCTCATCAACAAAAAAAGAAAAGGGAAATTTTTTTCTATTTTAGATTTAATCCGTATTGCTTTATTTTTAAAAATTATAGATCTAAGTAAAACCAAAACCGAGCATCAATCTAGGGCATTTCTTGACAACGCACACGCAATATAAAAAAAAAAAAAAATCAGGATTGAAACAAACTGCCAAGCACCTCTTGCAGAAAATTGTGCATTGAAACAAAGATTCCATCATCAAAGGTTAAGGGAGAGTTAAACCACATAATGCATTCTGCATGGCTTCCAATTTATTAGATCCAGCGCTGGCAAGCTCCAATTCTCACCTTGAATCACAGCTGGTAGCTTAGGGTAAACATTCTGTCCATTACCACCGAGTCCACTATTTTGATCCCAAATCAGGATTGAAATCACTTGATCACAAGGTAGAAGATTGAAATTGAAAAAAAAAAAAAAAACCTCGGTAACCGAATAATTGCTAAAGAACCGGAAAAAAAAAAAAAGGCGAACTTTAGCAGTGAACAGTGCACTCGGACCTGCATGAACAGTGAAAGAAACAGTACAACCCCTTCTTATTTTAGTTTATGGTGTAATGTAATGTAATAATTTATAGTGTCTTATCTCTCCCCATTCCAATTTGTTTGCTGTTAGCAGTTATTCTGCTAAAAAACCGACTGATAAAACTGTTTCCAGAAAATATGTAAAGAACCCCGCAACAGTTTATACCAGCCTGCCCTTCTTTATTCAAACAAACTGCCAAGCACTTCTTGCAGAAAATTGTCCATCGGAGCCAAGATTCCAGGAAACACAATCCATCATCAAAGGTTGAGGATGAATTAAACTACATAAAGCATTCTGCACTGCTTCCAGTTTATTAGATCCAGCTGCAGGCCAGATCCAATTCTCACCTTGAATCGCAGCTGGTAGCTTAGTCTTACAGGGTAAACATTCTCTCCATTACCACCGGGTCCACTGTTCGATCCCAAATCAGACTCTGAGTTTAACAAGCTTCTCCAAGGAGCTGATAAGCACCAAAAGCTTCTACCTATTAAGAGATGTGCACAACACCAAGCCACCCATCGAGAACCTGCCAACAAGATTATGTTCCAAATTCCTCATGAAGCATGGAATGTTCCCCTCTTCATTTTTCTGACACCAAGAATACTGTCCTGAACAACTTTTGCCCCCTTAGCAGTGCCATCTCTTCATTTTCAAAAAAACGCTTTGAACTTTTGCTCAATAGATAGGATAACAAAAGCAGGAAGAATGAACTTAACAGGCCAGTAGTTTTGACTAATGAAAATGGCAGGTAACAAACTGTAATCTTCTGGCAAAAGATAATAATTTAAATGCCTACTACTGCAATCTGTTGATGATCTAATCAATGAGGGCTTTAGAATCATCATGACTCAATTTACAGAGAAGAGGATCTTCGAAATACTTGTCTGGTAACCTTCCCATTATAAACCAGTAGATTTGGGGACGGAGAGAGAATAAAATTATTGCATGGTGGAATTAACAGAGCTTCAATTGAACCTTCAGAACATCATGAGGTTATCAGCAAAGCAAAGATGTCTAACAGAGATTTTCTTACACAATGGGTGGTTGAGAAGACACCACCAGGTTCATATAAAGCAACAATTTACCACCAGACGTCCACATCCTCCCAGCAAAACTCAGGAGCTAAAGCAAGGCTACACTGTTTTTACTTTTATGAACTATTTACCAAGAGCATCAACAGTGCAATTAGCTGAAAGTATCTGACAGAATCAAGTACTCGGTTGAACAGACGTAAGCTGCATAACAGTAAGTGATGCTTCACAAGAAACTTAATAGAGTCTCATCTGACCTCAAACTGGGATGCCTGCCCACAACGCTATTACCAGGTTCAGGTTTCTGAACTCCCCTCTTGTGCATTGTCTTTCTCACTCTCATAGCTTCATTCCACCGTCCTGCACTTGCATACGTGTTTGCAAGAAGAACGTAGTCGCTGCTGTGATCTGGTTCCAATTCCAAAAGTTGTTTCCTAACCTGCTTCCCGAGTTCAACATTTCCGTGCAACCTACAAGCAGCCAACAATGTTCTCCACACAATGGCATTGCACTGCATTGGCATATTACTTATTAATCGATAAGCCTCCTCAACGAAACCAGCTCGACCCAAAATATCCACCATGCACCCATAGTGCTTTATTGTTGGTTGGATATGGTACTCTTTCTTCATAATATCAAAAAATCTCCATCCTTTATCAACCATCCCTCCATGGCTGCAAGCAGACAAAACCACCAAGAAAGTAATATCATCTGGTGCCCAGAGCTTTTGTTCTAGCATATTGGAAAAGAGAACCAATGCCTCATTTGCATAGCCATGACTTGCTAGTCCCAAAATCATCGTATTCCATGTTACTGTATTCTTCTTGTTCATCCCATTGAATATCTCAAACGCTTCTTCAAGTGCTCCACACTTCGCGTACATATCGAGGAGTGAATTATTAACCTCTGTAATACACCCACGACCAATATTGCTAATACAAGAATGAACCCATCTCCCAAAATCTAACGCACCCAATGCAGAACACGCGGAGAGGATCACAACGAATGTGGCCTCGTCAGGCTCTATGCCGAATTTCAACATCCTTGAGAACATGTCAAGTGCTTCATTGAACTCACCGCAAGAGACATGACAATCAATTATAATATTCCATGCCACTAATTCTGGGCTGGGAATTTCTTCAAATAGTTGGCGGGATGCTTCTATATCCTTAAACGTGCCATACATATGAACAAGGTTGTTCCTAACAAAGACATGTGAATTAAGCCCACGTTTCAATGTGCTGCAATGGATTAGTCTCCCCAACAAAACCACCCCTAACTGGCCACAAACCTTTAGCAAGAATGAGAAAGTGAAGCTGTCTGACACTAAACCTCTCTCTTGCATTCTTTTATAGTAATCAAAAGCTTTTCGAGGGTCATTAGCCTTGCCAAAACCCCTAATCATCGTATTAAAAATAAAAGCATCCGGGTCACCAATCTTTTCAAAAACTGAAACAGCATAGTTCATATCTCCATGCTCTGCAGCAGCACAAAACACAATGACCTTGCCCACAACAAAACAGCTCTGCTCAAAGCCAAGTTGGATTACACGGGCATGAATTTGCTTCAAATCTTTCATACAAGAGCAGTTCTTCAAAAAGGATATGACAGTTTCTTCCTTTGATATGGAAACAGTATTAATGGTTGAAATACGTGAACGAAAGGAACCCATTTGCAGGGCCTTCAAGTTCGATTTTAAGCGGCAAAGGTAGTTAATGATCATGGTAAAACACTTGAAAATTAAGAAGACATGAATGATGAATATTCTGATGAACCAAAAGTTAGCTTCCAATTCTTCAAATGCAAATAAATTGCTTATAAGGTTAGTTACGAATTGCAGGTAGCATGGAGGGCTTGCCTTTAACTGATCCAAAAGATGAACTCGAGCCTCACTCACCAACCCGAAAGTACCACTAGCTGTTAAACCATAACAGAGCTAGCTGTGGAGACCAAGTTCTGTATAAAATCAGACTTGTTTGTCCAGCCTAACACTTCGGATACTGTAAGAACTTCAAAATTAAACATGCTTGTGCTATAATACTATTAGTACGGTAAATTTTCTGGAATTACTATACATTCTAATTCATATGCAAATAGATGATCATTAGTAGAAATTTAAGTTGATAATAAATCCCTCGTGATTTGATTCTTGAGAGCGACCATTCATCTTCCGAGAGCGACCTTAATGAATATATCTGAAATATATAGTAAAAAAAAAGAGAAAAACTTGTTCGTTTAAATGAATTTTTGATGATAAAAAATAAAAATATTGATGCGTGGCGTGGAACACCGATATTTCTATCCGTATTCGAGTACAGTGGGGAAATTTTGGCTTCCTTTCTCTGTCTCCTTTATCTCTCTTTTTCATGGAGTTTTTAGTCTTTTGGTCATCTTGTGGGATGGGCCCAGTGAATCCTGGGGAAGGTATAACTACTTCACAACCTATATGTAATCATGATATAAAATGTTTCAAGTGCTTGGTAAGTGAATTCTTTCCTTTTTAGTGTCTAAATAAGAGAACAATGATTATAAAACATAATGAGATTAAATCTGAAAGTAACAAATCTAATGTGAATGAGATGTCATCTTTAAATGATTGTGGTAATGTGGAGATTACATATCTCCATGTGAGGATAATAGTGAAAGAAGACTATTAAATTTAACTAATTCTAAATCAATTACTAAACTGGTTGAGAGAATAGATAAGACTTGATAAGTAAAGAAAGTAAGTTTGAGTGATAATTATTTTATAAAAAATTAAAAAAACAATTAAATTTTTATGCAAGAAAAGGTGATATGAAATTTGTGTTTTATACTAATAAGCCAATAATTTTTAGTTTCACAAAAGCTAAAAAAAAATGAGTTAAAAGCTAATAATGCCTATTATAGATAATTTTCTAGTTGTTCCCAACATCAAATAGAGAAATAGATTTATTAGTATATATATATCTTGTAAAATTAAACCAATGTAATTTGAAAAGACTAATTTTGTTGTAATATAATTTTGTAATTATATTGTGTTTATCTATCAAATTTAATTATAGATGTTGTAATCAAGAAAGTTGTTTCTTTTATATGTATTACATAAATTGTGATAATTTTGAAGGTTCATCCATTTAAGATTTTGATTTATTTTTAGTTGTAATTTAAAATATATAACTAAATTTTATTGCATGAATATTGAAGAAAATGAATGTTGGTGTGATGATTAAATTATGAGAGTTCTAGATGGTGGGACAAGTAATATTTAGTCTGTTAAGAGGTTGTTATATTTGATCAATAATTTTGTATTGAAAATATAGAGAGAACCCTGTTTAATTTTAAATAGAAATAACAACAACAACAACAATAAAATAATTTATATCAATTCAAGAAAAACTGAGATTATTATAGAATAAATATATTTTATTTCATTTGTTCAACATAAACAATATATTAGTTACAAATATTAACATCAAACACATTTAATTAGCTAGCAATAAAAACTTTACATTACAAAGCTAATTTTAATATAGTGATTCTTGATCTAAATTTTTTGTGACTTATCTTTCATTTTCTTTACTTCATCAAGTATTAACTCAACATCATAAATGTCATTTCTTTCTCCTATGGTTAATTCAATTTTATTTATATATTTTTATCGAAAGGTATTGTTGTATGACCTATAATTATATCTCTATAATAACTTATTTTTACTAGTGTTTATTTTTAATATCCTGGCAGTTGTTCTTTTCTTATTTTTCATGCCTTTTTATTATTATTATTATTATTGAACTTTAGTTCATCAAAGTTGTTGTAACTTTATAATATACATGCTTGTTATGCTAAAATATTTGGCCATATGTGTGCATTCAAATTCTATAGCATTGTAAATTTTGACAAATATGTTTACTGGAATTGTTGTGAAAAAGATAAGAATATGTTGTTGTTAAGTTATAATATAAGGGAAAGAATGAGAAGAACATTATGGTGATTTTTTGTGCTAAAAAATGATGTGTTTATGTTGATAACGTGGCTGTAATTTTTTGTTGTCAAGAATGATAGCTTGTGGAAAATAATGGTTAGAATTTAGGTTAAAAATATGTAAATGATGTTATTTTCATAGTTATGATGCAATACAACAATGACTTAATTTGTTTTAATAAACAATTTTTAACACTTTAGTTAGTTTTACACAACAAGAGCTTAAAAATCATTAAATAAAATATAATAGTAATTATAAAAATAATCTAATTTGTTTTATTGGCTTTTCTTTAGCATGCCAATGTAAGGAAGTAGAGTGTTATGAATTTGTAAACATAAGGATGCTCAATTTATTTTTTCCTTTTCAATCCAAACATTTTTTTTTTATGAAAACCAAAACAAAAACTAAAAATGAAGGAGAAATCATAAATGTTTTGTCCCATCCAAAAAAATTAATAGCTTGATGTTATAGGTATTTTGGCTTTTTTACAAGGCTTAATGGTGATTACAGTTAATGGTAGAATTATCTTTCTAATTTTTAAACACAATGGAATAATTCATTTCTCGGTAGAAGAAAAATTCATAGAACTTACATTTGATGGCTTTTTATTCACTTGATTTTTTTTAGATAATTATCCTTAAAGGAAAATTTTGTAAATTTTGCGTGCAGGAGCTTTTTCATATTTTTATTATGATTTTTCTTGTTATTACGAGCTTCATCAAGAGAAAATTATTTTTAATAAATATAAAATAACATTTTAATAGAAAAGTTATTGGCATGTGTTACTTAGATGCCAACATGTATAAAATACTTTTATAAAATTTTTATTTTTGAAATCTAATTTGTGAATTTTCTTAATTTGATTCTTATTCTTTTGATTTTTTTCTTAATTTTTTTATAATTTTTTTTATTTTCAATTTCATCATTCAAACCCGATGTGATATTTTTTTCAATTTGGTCCTTGTTCTTTATATTTTTATTTTGTGGTTCTTGATCCTTTTGTAAATTTTTTATTTATTTTTAATTTCATAATTCAATCTTAATTTGTGATATATTATTTTTTTTTAAATTTAATACTTATTTTTTTATTTCTAATTTTTTTATAGAATTTTTATTTATTTTTAATTTTATCATTTAATTTTAATTTCATGACTTTAATTATAAGTTTAGTGGCTTCTCCTTTGTTTTTCAACTGGCATATTTGTTGTATTAACTTAAATCGGCTGTCATCAATTTTTTTAAATTTTATATTTTTTTAAAAAATTACTTGTGGACCGTGAGCACTATTTTTATAAAATAAATAATAATAATAATTCAGGCCACCCACGTAGCGCGAAGGCACGTCTAGTAAACGCGGAATTGGAATGCTATTCAGGAAGCAGTAAAATAATAAATTGATAGCGCCTACCGCAATGATCAAATAAAAAAGACAAGATTGGACGGACGACATTATTCGATGCCCCACCGGAAACGTCATGGAAGTCGGTCAACTTGTCGGTAGCAGATGCTGAAAGGGACCTGGTAAGTCCGAAAAAAAGATTATCATCGACCAACGTAGCATATCTCTTTCCCTCTTCTTTTTTCTTTGAATAAAGAAGCATATCTCTATACATCACCTCATGAGAAAAGTTGTGTATTTCTTCCCTTTAATTTCCACTACTTTGCGTATGAACAAGTAGCTCAACTACAAATAGACTTTCTTTTCCTCTACAAAAATCTAATTTTAATAAATAAATAAATAAAAACATTCTACTACTCGTTTCATACTTTCATGGGTATAGTTGAGATTACGGACTTGTATGAAAGTATGGTCGGTCCAAACAAAAATTTATTAAAATTTAATATTTTTATTGTTTTAATATGCAGATATTACAAACAAATTTTAAAATATAAAAAAATTATTTTATAAAACAATCATAACTATGCTCCCCACCACGACCACCCGTCTACGAATCTTATTCCCATGTTCCAGATACCTAGTTGCGGAGGTTAGATTACCACTTCACTGGTTTCCAAGCACATTCCATATAGTTAAAGAAAAAGAGATTTGAGCCCTTCAATTACTTTCTACCAAGCTTTTATTAAGGTTTTGCATGGAGAGGTAAAATTCCACGTCCAGCTGCTTTCTTTCCGGGGAGGAAACTGCAACCGCCTTTATGGATGTCTTTATCTGAGAATGGGACCTAATTAAAAATGTCGTGTCTTTCCTCTGAACATGTATACTTTGTCTTTTGATTCTCCTCCCGCTTTCAGCCCAGAGAGAATCTGCGAATCTTGGAAACGGAATTATTCCACATCTATGGAAGAATGAACGCTCGGGAAGAATCGGATGATGAAAAATAAATATAAAAAACCATGGAAGTTAAATATATCATATTTTATTATAGTTGGGCTATGTTAAATTAAAAGAAAAATTTTAAAAAGAATCGGGGTATTAAATTAAAATAAAAAATAAATACATTTTTGTTCCTTCAAAAAAAAAACTTGATTTTTTAATTCATCCTTTTGCTATTGATTTGCTTGTATTTAAAATTTGAATATTTTTTTTATTTGCTATGAGGCTATGATATTCTCATTTATTTATTTTTATTATTAAATAAAATAGTTGAGATTTTTTAATAATATTTAAAAAGTGTTTTTTTATAATCTTATTGTTAAATTAACTAAGTTTATTGTACCTATTCAAATCAGTGAACCATTCCCAAAATTTTCTTGCTCCTTTAAAAATAATATTGTTGCCTCAACATCAAATGATATTGGGTAATGATATATATTTTTTTGGATTTTTTAAAATATAAAAAAGATATCATTTTTGGTCTTTTTATGAAAATATATTTAGAAAACTTTTAGAATTTGATCGTATACTCAAAAATAAAAATAAAAAATTGCCTTTTTTTGTTGAAAGAGAGAATCATTTAAAAGTTTTGATTTTTTTTTTGAATTTTTAATTTTTTCATGAAACATTTAAGAGAAAATTGAGCATTTTTATACCAGATCTATATCCTAAAGTGTAAAAATATAACCCTTTGAATGTTTTTAGAACTTTTTTTATTTTTTATTTTTCATTTTATTTTTTTAATATATGATATTATATTATTATTATTATTAAATATATTGTGTTTAGCCAGACCCGGCTAGGCTACCATCAACTTAAAGAATTTTGCCTCCTCTCTTTTTTAGTCTGGGTCACACTTGACCTAGCCATTACCTTGGCTGGCATGGATCCAGCCCAATATAGCTTAGTTAATGGCCTTGTATAGCGACTAAGCATGAGTTATAATCCACGCTCCACTGTTTACGTGTCGTGGAATAAAAAAAAGGAATGAAAAAGAAAAAAAAGTTACCTGGTGTTGAGGCTTCAATTGTTAAGAAGGGTTTTGGCTAGTGGTTAAGGAGGTGTTGGTGAAGACAATAGTGGCTAGCACTGGTTGTGGATTGGAGGAGAAAAAGGTTTGTAAAGGAGAGAGAGATAGTGCAACCACCATATGAGGTGGTCATGCAACTGCCTGTGGTGAAGATAATAGTGGTCAAGCAGGTGGTGAGAGTGGTGAAGGCCGAAAGTCACAATGAAGAGAGAGAGGAGAGAAAGTTTGCGGTGGCAACAAAAAAATAATGGCGGGGAGGCTGATTTTTTATCGAATTTAGACCATGAAATTCACTTCTATTTATGAAGGATGAAAGAGAAATATGTTGTCTTTTATGGTGAAAAAACTTAGCTTTTAATTCGGTTAGGAAGGATTTCAACTGTTAGCTCAAAGCAGGCATGGTTAGCTTTCAAATCTGACTGTTAAAAACTGACTAAGTTGGTCTTTTTGGATCGATGTCATAGCCGTTGTGGTGTCAATCAATTAGAGCTGACCACAACGAGATGTAGAGAAATATCAAATGATCATTTGCGTGTAAATTTTGTCAAATTTAATAAATATTAGGGACATTAAATGTACCTATAAAGTAGTTCTCTAAGCTTTTTCTTTTTTAATGGAAATTTTGAAAAAAGAAGATGAACAATAACCAAAATAGTGATATTTTGGTAAAGTTCATTTTTGCCTTTCAATTTTGTTATTTCTCTCAAATATATCCTTGATTGGTTTTAAACTTTTAATTTTACACAATTTTATCCCTGAAAACACTTCAATTTTGCATCTTTTTCACATTGGTCCTAGGTTTTGGATTGATGCGATTTGACCTTTAACTGATCATTAAACTTTCTATTTTTTTCAATTTCATCTTTCATTTTAATCAATTAGGTTCTTATAGTTCAACTCATTTTACAAATTAGTCCTTGATTGTGAATGTTTTCAATTTAATCCCTAATTGACACCAAAACTTTTATTTTCTTGCAATTTTACCCTTGATTTTCAATTAATTGACTTGGTAAAAAAAATGATCTCATAAAATTCTAATATTCTCAATTAAGCCCAAATAAGGTTTCCAAACTTAATTTTTCATCAATTAAGCCCCTAATAAAATTAATTTGATCAATTTAAAGTATAATTAAGTCTTTACACCTAATTAAATCCTTCAGTTGCATCCAAATTAATCCTTAAACTTAATTAAAATTTAATTTGATCTATGATATAATCAAATTAGCCTATTAAAAATCTAATTATGTTCTTAAGCATAATTTTTATGCAGATTCGTTCAAAAATAATTTAATTTAACTTTGAATCTGCATTGTTTCTTTAGGCTTGGGTAAAAAATGGTACAATTATTCTCCAAAATTATAGTTTAATTTGTTGATATATTTGAAATTCTCTTAGCTCGCTTCTGCCAAAATATAATTCTTTATTATTATTATTATTATTATAAAATAAATTTAAGGAATAACTTAAAAATAATTTTGATGTTAACAAGCAAGTAAACCAGGAATTACTTTTAATTAGAAAAAGTACACTACTAATTTTAGATAAAACTCTTAATCATGCATTCTCCTTCACACAAATATTCTATAAAGAACGTTCAGGAACGTCATGCAAACCGTGTTTCTAAAAATTTTAAAATTTTTTGTATGTTTTGGATAGTTTTGATGTGTTAGTTTTAAAAATAATTTTTTAAAATAAAAAATTATTTTAATATAAAAATTAATTAAAAATATTACTACAGTACCACTTCAACTAAATTGACTTGATAATAAAATTTATAATCA
>SRLM01000895.1:1490-38222 GCA_015708895.1 Populus ilicifolia
TAAATTAAGGTTTAAGAATACATGTTAAATAAGTATATGAGCAGACTTAAGTGATAACAATGCAAGAGTTTGTAAATCTGAATATTTCAAGAAGTATTATGATAGACCTTATTACGAATGGTTACTAAGATGCGTCTCAAGAGTCATAAAAAGATTCTTCTTACTCTGCCATCATAGTAACAACCATTTTGCACATGCTTTATGAAATAGAAAACACAGTGTTTTTTTTTAGCTACTACTCTCTCCCCCCAACTAAAATAAGACATTGTCCTCAATGTTTAAAGGTAAAAAGATAGAGTACAGAAGGTATTACCTGAAATAACAAACACTGACAAACCTGAAACACACTAAAAAAAATATAAGGAACAACAAAACATAATAAGAAAACCAAAAGACACAAAGAGCATGTGTATGTACAGGTAGTTATGATTGTGGCTCACATCTTCCCTTGGTGTTACGTCCAAAAACGGCTTAAACGCCCTTTATGGGTCGGGGATAGGCTTCCCATCCAGTTTTCATAAAAATTGGCAAACAGGGTCTTTTTTAGTCAGATTTCCAAGACTAAGTTGATCATGTTTTTTATGAAATAGCGGTCATAAATCATGAATTACACGATGCACATCTCTAGTAGGATGCATCTCAAGAGTCAATAGAAGGTCATCTAAAGACTCCTTACTCAGGCCATCCTTAATGAATTGTATTTTATCTTCATAATTTATAGATACCATTCCTAAAGAATGACATTATGTATTACAAGTCCATCTAGCACATCGATGACAAACTTTCAGTCGTTTTGCATGACATTTCTTTGTAAAAGTGCTTTTACCTGTTCCAGACATGTGTGAAATGAAGGAGTTAGAGGACTCACTTGATAATCGGACTTTTGCTTCATTAACAATATCAATCTTGCACATCTAGCACGGTAAATTTTTGTAATCGCATTCTGAGGCAAAGTGGGAAAATACTTTTTCAATTTTGCAAGATTAGTGTCCATTTTCAAATGAGAATTGGAAGAGAGATTCAAAAAATTGCAGAAATGTATATACAGATATCAGTTATTGTGGGGAACTGAAAGAACCGACTTAAGTCACGGAGTACCGTTATCCGCCATTTGACCGGGGTGAGAGAAACTAGCAAAAATCACTCAAAAAGAAACACAAAAACAATGTGAGAAAAATAAAATAATCAACCTTTATCTACAAAATCATTCAAACCAGTTGATTCATTTTCACTAGAAAAATTATCAAAGTAAGCTTTCAAACGATGTTCATTTTCCTTAAAATCATTGTCATTCATTGAATTCTCAATATCACAGGCCCCATAAGAATTCCTCCATCTTGATCTTAGCTTTCTAGGGGATGCATAAAGTTGAGAATTATAAAACAAAACTTTTTGACCAGTATCAACTTTTTGACAATTTTCACAAGTTTTGCAGAATGCATGCGTGTCTTTGAACATAGTGGGCCAATAAAATCCATTTTGAAAGATTTTTGCAGCAGTCTTATTTGACGAGAAATCACTTCCACATGCTTCAGAATGACAAAGTTTAATGACACTACTTACCTTATTATCGGCAATGAATCTTTGAAATATTTGATCAAGACAATATTTGAATAAGTTAGGGTCATCACCATAAAAGTTCTTCACTTCCGTTCAAAAACTTTTCTTTGTCATTGGTACTCCAATCAGCTGGCAAATCTCTTAAAGCATGAAAATTAATATTTTTATCATACCAAGCCATTGGATTAAGAGAAAGTAAGGATTCGTTAGGAAAGTAATCATCGATTGGTGTGATGCCAGATGTCAAATCTTTTGTCACTGATGACAAAAGATCTACATCAACATTTTCGGTGCCTTTTTCATCCGTGATTTCTTCCTTAGAATAAATCATTTGCAAATCTTCCGGTTCATCGAACTCATTTTTACTTAAAGTAGATTCAAGTTGATCATAAACTAATTCATCAATATGATCTACTTCTTGTAAATCATTATCATCTCCAGGTTGCTTGCAAATGTTGAAAATATTCATCTCCAATGTCATGTTTCCAAATGATAGCTTCATCAGTCCATTCCTACAATTAATCAATGCGTTAGAAGTTGCAAGAAACGGACGTCCTAAAATAACAGGAAATGAATTACATGCCTCAACAGGTTGTGTGTCCAAGACAACAAAATCCACAGGATAAATGAATTTATCGACTTGTACTAACACATCTTCAATTATTCCTCTAGGCACTTTTACAGATCTATCAGCAAGTAAAAGAGTTATAGAAGTTGGTTTTAACTCACCTAGATTAAGACTATGAAAAACTTAATATGGAAGTAAATTCACACTAGCTCCAAGATCAAGTAAGGCTCTTTCAATTTTATGCTCTCCAATAAAGCAAGAAATTGTAGGACAACCAGGGTCTTTATATTTTAAAGCATTATTGTTCTGAAGAATAGCACTTACTTGTTCAGCTAGAAAGGCTTTCTTTTTCACATTCAGTTTCCTCTTCACAGTGCATAGATCTTTCAAAAATTTAGCAAAGGAAGGAATCTGTTTAATAGCATCCAGCAAAGGTATATTGATTCTTACCTGTTTGAAAGTTTCAAAAATTTCAGAGTTGTGATTGACTTTCCTTTGTTTGGTCATGGCCTGAGGAAATGGAAGTGCTTGAGGAGAATCAGTCTTTTCTTTGCAATTCTCAAATTCAACCCCTTCCTTACCCTCAAAGATTGACTCATCATCTTTCTCATAAGGTTCAAGAGAGGGTTTTTCAATAACCTTACCACTGCGAAGAGTAGTGACTGATTTGACTTGATCCATGTGTTGGCTTCTGGAACTACTTGCACTTGCATTGTATTGCCCCTTGGGATTTTGTTGTGGTTGAGATAGAAACTTACCTTTCTCTTGGAAACTAAGAGCAAATGTTAATTTTGCAAGAGTATCTTTAAAATCTGTCATGTTTTGAGCAAGTTGAGTATTGATTGTCTCTTGCTTTTCAATGAATGCATGCAATGTTTCCTCAAGATTTCTTCTAGGAGGTAGAGCATAAGGAGGTGCATATCCATGAGAATTTTGGAAATTATGGTGTGTTTGAAATGGTGGCTGTGAAGTTTGTGCATTGTTGTTCTCACTCTTCTAACTAAAATTTAGATGATTTCTCCAACCAGGGTTGTATGTTTGTGAGTATGAGTTATGGTTGGCCCTTTGGAAGCTGTTTAAAGCATGGGCTTATTCATGGAGACATTCCTTAAAAAAAGGCAAGGTTGGATAGTTATCAGTTGAGTGTTCATTTGTTTCACATATTTGACATGCAATGTTTTCAACAGATTTTAATTGACCACTCTTTTTCAATTCTAGTGCCTCGAGTTTTCTAGGTAAAGATGCAAACTTGACTTGAAGGTCATGATTTTCCCTAAGGTTGTACATACCTCCACTAGATGTATGAGGTTGAGTTTTACTTGGTGCCTTATAAGTACCCACGGTGTCCCAATTTTGAGCATTTTTAGCTAACAAGTCTAAGTATTCCATTGCTTCATCAGGGTCTTTGTCTTCAAAAGTTCCATTGCACATCAATTCAACCATTTGCCTATCTTTAGGTGTTAACCCTTCATAAAAATGTGAAACCAATCTCCATGTTTCAAAACCATGATGAGGGCAAGTACTAAGTAAGTCTCGATACCTATCCCAACATTGCTAAAATGTTTCTCCTGGTTTTTGAGTGAAAGTGGTGATTTGTTTTTTGAAAGAGTTTGTTCTATGAGATGGGAAAAACTTCTTTAAAAAATGTTGTTGCATTTCATCCCAAGCACATATGGATCCTAGTCTTAAATTTTGTAGCCATGTTTTAGCTTTATCTTTTAATGAAAAAGGAAAAAGCTTTAATCTAATGGTTTTCATGCTACAATTTAGATTATTACATATGTTACAAACCTCCTCAAATTCCCTTAAATGCAAGTATGGATTTTTCAATTCTAAACCATGAAAAGAAGGTAAAAGTTGAATAATGTCTGGCTTAAAATTAAAATGAGATGCATCGGGAGGAAAAACTATGCATGATGGTGCACTTGTTCTTGTTGGATTCATGTGGTCTCTAAGTGTTCTAGCACGGTTATTCTCATTATTCTCATTATGAAGTGATTGATTATCTTCTTCAGCCATATTTTCTGAAAATGATGAGGATACCCTACAAAGTCTACCACTTGATGTACGTGACCACACTTTCATGCACGTGTAGGAATAGAATAAATGGAAAAAGAAGAAGAAACAAGAAAAAAAATCAAAGTTATATACAAGAAAAGTGAAAAGAGAAAATAAAATAAATATTATAATTTATACAAAACTTACCTCCCCGGCAACGGCGCCAAAAACTTGACACGACGAAAACATTGATGTCTTCTCCCAAGTGCAGGAGTGTCGAAGTAATAAATAACCCGGCAAGACCGGGGTCGAACCACAGGGAGGTTATTGTACAAATTATAAATAACAACAATACCACAACAACAATAATAACAATAACAACAATAATAATAATAATAATAGTACTAGTAGTGGTAGTAGTAGTAGTAATAATAACAACAATAATAAAGAGAAAGAAGAAGATGAGAACTTTGAGATGAAATATTAAAGCAAGGATTAAACAATGATAATAACAAATGTCAAGGTTAGAGGTTCCACTAATGGTATGTCAAACAAGTATAGTATAAACTCTTATTGTTCAATTGGAAACCACACATAAAGGAGGTTCCAATCAGATTATAGATTGTTAACATGATTACATTAGTCATCTTATTCAATTAATGCTAATACTTGTAAATTTCGTCAAGCATTCATGATTATAACTTATGTTAACAACAAATCAAGTTCCTTTCATAGCTCAGGTGTCGGTTATACCATACAGTATGGGCTATGAAAGTGCCAAGCATTTGTTGTACCAATTGTTATACAACATAAATCAAGATTAATCATTTAACAAGCAAAGTATTAAAGAGTGAACAAGATAACAAATATAAAACATGTTAGTATTAAACATTAAAGTCCATATTAAGTTTATACCATACTTATTCTTACACCATTAGTGTAACCTTTTCACCTTGACATAATTAACCTAGCTAGACATAATGAAAGAAAAAAATAGATAAACAAAATAAGAACATAAATAACATGAAAGTTAACTAAGTAAATGAAAGGAAATGAAAGCTATAAACTTGATATTAATAAAAGCAAAGCATAAACATTACAAAAAATACAAAGAGAGAAAGGAAGAGCATGATCTTGATCTGAAAACCAAGATGCCTAAATGCATGGCAAATGCCTCCTTTTATAGGCCAAAATTGGGAACTATTGATTTGATGACTAATTGATAAGTAGGTAGCCAACCCTTGATTTGGTGACAATCCTTATCTTCTCTTGTCTACCCAAAATGTCATTGATGACGTCAAAATTAGAGCCACGTAAAAACATGAAAGTTCTAGGAAATTATCTCAGCTTTCTTGTGTAAAACATTCAGCTCATTTCGACTTCTAGAACTCCAGATATGGCTAAAATACTGAACAGTGCTCGGGCTGGAGGACAGATTCGGGCTTCTTTGTTGTTACAATAATTTGGACTTAAAAATGGTCTTTTTAGATCTTGGGCTCCATATGAAAGTTGTAGACCTATGTCTTACATTTCCATCCATATAAAGTAAACCTAAATCTAAGATCTATATCTCTAGATATGACCCAATTACCGAATAGTGTTCCAGTCTGGATTGCACCGACATCTCTTTTCTAAGTTTAATCATCTCTTTGCCTTTGCAATTGAAGTTCTTAAAGTCATCAATCAATTTTTTTTATTTATGTGATAGGCCTGCATTTAAAATGGACATTTACCATAAATTAAAGGTATCTTATATTATTAGATAGGTTATTATTAAACGTACTTTAGTTAAGGAGTTATTGATACTTCAAGTGCAAAATGATGATATAAAACCATGATAAAAATGCACTTTTGAGTACTAATCATAAACAAATTTTCATTAAATTTATATATAGCTACTTCACATTATTGAAACAAGATATTAATAAACCTTCTTCTTTTTTTATGTGCTCAATGTAAGAAAACATAGATGATGGGGCTTTTATTAGAAGAAAACAATATTATGTTCTAATGTTTAAGGTTAACGTCCTTGGATTGAGATTATTATTTTTCTCCTTTTTTATATATATACATTTAACTTAAAACACAATGCATATGTAACTCATATAATGAGCTTTTAGCAAATAACTCCCAGACCAGTTGGTCTTAGGGCATTAGGTGTTGAGACACCCCTTCGAGCTTAATAACTCGGGTTACAAAAACTGATACGTAGATAGTGCAATGTTTGATTCCCTTAAGCTTTTCTCCTCAACCCATTTAACAAGCATTGGGCCAATAGATCCCAAGTCAGTTGACTTTAGGGTATTAGGTGTTAAAATATCCCTTTAGGCTTAATAACTCAGGTTAAGAAGGCTACGAAACCAAACATATCTATATTTTTATTTATTTATTTAATTACATTTATAATCATTGTTTTGTTTTTGTTTTTTTGTTTTTTTAAAGCAAATTATATACTATCCTTTTTCCTTTAGTTATTACCTTGAACACAAGAACATAAATAATGTAATAATCCAATATGCAACCCATAATCATATGTTAAAGTGTGTTTGTGAAAATAAAGGTTTAAAAATACTTGTTTTAATGAGTATATGAGCAGAAGTAATAAATAATAATATGAGAGTTTGTAAACCTGAATATTTCAAAAAGTATTATAATAGACATTGTTAAGAATGTTTACTAGGATGTGTCTCAAGAGTCACTTTAACAAAAGAACTCCTTGACTCTACTATTATAGTAACAATGGTTTTGCAAATAGAAAACACAACTAGTAAATTTTTATATATCAACTACTACCCCTTCCCCTCAACCAAAATGAAACATTGTCTTTAATGTTCTAAGGTAGAAAGATAGAGCATATAAAAGATATCAGCTGAAACAACAAACACTAACAAACCTAAAACACACTTAAACAAATATGAGAAATAACAAAACAAAATAACAAAACACAAGGTTTCACTAACGAAGGCTCAAATCCAATCTAAACTTTTTACAGCTGTTTTTAGTTGACCAATTTGTGTAACTCATGGAGGGATTAATTATAGAAGTGAAAGATTGTAGTTGGTCAATCAATTATTCAGTAGTGGCAGCAGAGATTATGATTTGTCATGCTGAAGACGTTAGAAATTCCTATTCCACAGCATGATCAAGAAAAGACAACAACTTATCATAATAATCATTAACATTTAACAAATCGATGGGTTTATGGTGAATGTGAAGTTGGGCCCAAGAGGAGATATGAAAGATCTTTTTCAATGTACCTAGACCGCCTAGTAAGGCAATGAAAGCATCAACATGTTTAAACATTGTATTCATTCGATCAAACATTATGGAGACCTGGAGTTCCTCTTCAATTGTTGTTCCAATAATATCACCATATGCTAAAGCTTTGGGAACAACCCCCAAAACATGACTACTTTCTAAAAATACAGCTATTGACACACCCCCCATTAACCCAAGACTGCCTTACCCATACACCAAATAAATCTTTCTTACAGCTAATACTTGACCAAGATGATTTACTGCTTCTAAAAACTCTTTTTCATTCCTAGGACTAGATCCACCAAAAACACAAATATTTTGTATTTGATGACTTGAGAAGCTTGCTATTTTTACACATTTTGATATCTATGAAATGTGTGGGCTAAATGGAAATGAAGGGAATGAAGAGAAGAATTTATAGATGAGAAAGTGAAAATGCAATCATATCACCTATATGTAGGCTAGCTGGACTCTTTCTCTCTCTTTTTTATTATTATTATTATTTTAAAAAAAAATGCATGTACAAGTAGGTAATATGTGTATGTACAAGCAGTTGTGATTGTGGCTCACATCTTTCCTTGGTTTTACGTCCAAGAACGGCTTAAACATCCTTTATGGGTCGGGGATAGACTTCCCATCTAGTTTTCTTAAAAACTGGCAAACAAGGTCTTTCTTAGTCAAATTCCTAAGACTATGTCGAGCATGTTCTTTATGGAATTATGGCCATAAATCATAAATTACACGATGCATATCTCCACTAGGGTGTGTCTCAAGAGTCAATAGAAGATTATCTAAAGACTCTTTACTCAGGCCATCCTTAATGAACTGTATTTTATCTTCACGATTTATAGATACCATTTCTAAAGAACGACATTTTGTATGATAAGTCCATCTGGCACATCTATGACAGACTTGTAGTCGTTTTGCATGATGTTTCTTTACAAAAGTGCTTTTACCTGTTCCAGGCATGTATGAAATGAAAGAATTTGAGGACTCACCTGATAATCGGACATTTGCTTTAATTAGCCAACGAATATCTTCAGGAAGTCCATGGTTCATTAACAATCTCAATCTTGCTTATCTAGCACAATAAATTTTTGTAAATGCATTCTGAGGCAGAGTAGGAAAATACTTTTTTAATTTTTTAAGAGTGGTGTTCATTTTCAAATGAGAAAAGATGTAACGAAGGGAAAAAAAAGAACAAAGAATTAAACAAATATATACACAGATATCAGTTATTATGGGAAACTAAAAGAATCGACTGAAGTCACGAAGTACCGTTATCGGCCATTTGACCGAGGTGGAAAAAAAACTAGCATAACAAAGGTCACACCAAAAGAAAACACAAAATCAATGTAAGAGAGAAGAAAACAAATATCAATCTTTATATAAAGGATCACCTAATTCAATAGAGTTATTTTCGATTGAAAAATTATCAAAGTAAGCTTTCAAAAGATGTCCATTTACCTTGAAAACATTACCATTCTTTGGATTATCGATATTACAAGCGTTATATGGATACACATGTTTCACAATAAAAGGACCCCTCTATCTTGATCTTAGTTTTCCAGGAAATAAATGGAGTCGAGAATTATAAAGTAAGACTTTTTGACCAACATCGAATATTTTTCTCGGTATTTTCTTATCATGAAATTCTTTTATTCTTACTTTATGAATTCTTGCATTTACATATGCATCATTTCTTATTTCCTCATGCTCATTTATTTGTAATTTTCGCAACTGACTAGCATCATTGAGATTTGAATTGAAAGCTTTAATAGCCCAATACACTTTATGTTCACTTTCCACAGGCAAGTGACAAGGTTTTCCATAGACTAGTCTATAAGGTGACATACCTAATGATGTTTTATAAGTTATTCGATAAGCCCAAAGTGCATCATTAAGTCTTAAAGACCAGTCTTTCCTATTAGGGTTCACTAGTTTTTCCAAGATCTGTTTGATCTCCTTATTAGCAAGTTCTACTTGTCCACTTGTTTGGAGGTGATAAGGGGTGGCAACTTTGTGTGTGATTCCATATTTTCTCATTAAAGACTCAAATGACTTATTGTAGAAATGTGTTCCACCATCACTTATCATGGCTCGAGGGATTCTAAATCGATTTAAAATATTTTCTTTCAAAAACTTTATCACTGTTTTGTGATCATTGTTTTGACTTCGAATCGCCTCTATCTATTTTGAAACATAATCTAATGCAACAAATATGTACAGGAAACCAAATGATGGAGGAAATGGACCCATAAAATCTATTCCCCAACAATCAACGATCTCTATAACAAGAATAGGATTTAAAGGCATTATATGACGTTTTGAAATAGATCCCAACTTTTGACAATTTTCACAAGTCTTACAGAATGCATATGAGTTCTTGAATATGGTGGGCCAGTAAAATCCACTTTGTAACATTTTTGCAGTTGTCTTTCTTAAAGAGAAATGACCCCCACATGTTTTAGAATGACAAAATTTAATGACACTGCTTACCTCATTATTGGGAATGCATCTTCAAAATATTTGATCAGGACAATATTTGAATAAATAAAGGTCATGTCAATAAAAGTTCTTCACTTCGTTCAAGAACCTTCTTTTGTCTTGGGTACTCCAATGAGTTGGCAAATGTCCTGAAACAAGAAAATTAACAATATTAGCAAACCAAGGTATTGTAGAGACAGAAAATAAGGATTCATCAGAAAAGTAGTCATCGATTGGTATGATGTTAGATCTCGAATCTATTCTCAATCTTGACAAATGATTCGCGACAATATTCTTAGTGCCTTTCTTGTCTTCGATTGTGATATCAAATTCTTGAAGTAACAAAATTCATCATACCAGTCTAGCCTTAGAATCTTTTTTTGAAAGAAGATATTTTAAAGCTACATGATCACTAAAAACAACAACAGGTGAGCCGACAAGATAAGACCTAAATTTTTCACATGTAAATACTACTTCAAGTAATTCTTTTTTAGTAGTAGTGTAATTCATTTAAGTACTATTTAAAGTTTTACTTGCATAGTAAATCACATAAGGTTTCTTATCTTTTCTTTGTCCCAAAACAAGACCCACGTCATAATCACTAGCGTCACATATTATTTCAAAAGGTAATGACTAATCAGGATATTGAATGATATGAGTAGAAGTAAGCAAGTTTTTAAGTTTAACAAAGGCTTTGTCACATTGTTCAGTCCATTCAAAAACATTTTCCTTTATTAGAAGGTTACACAATGGCTTAGATATAACACTAAAATCTTTGATGAACCTTTTATAAAAACCAGCATGTCCTAAGAATGATCTAACATCTATAATAGATTTTGACATTAGCAAGTTGATAATTAATTCAATTTTAGATTTGTCAACCTCAATTCCTTTCGATGAAATAATATGACCAAGTATAATGTCATTTGTTATCATAAAATGACATTTTTCCCAATTCAACACAAGATTCTTCTCTTCACACCTGCTCAAAACCTTTTCTAAGTTAGTCAAACAATCATCAAATGAATTACCAAAAATAGAAAAATCATCCATAAAAATTTCAAGAAAACGTTCAAACATATCACTGAATATGCTAAGCATGCATCTTTGAAACGTGGCTGGTGCATTACATAATCCAAAAGGCATCCTTCAATATGCAAAAGTACTAAATGGACATATGAAAGTGGTCTTCTCTTAATCTTCCAATGCAATTTCAATTTGATTATAACTTGAACAACCATCTAGGAAACAATAAAATTCATGACCTGCAACTCTTTCTAGGATTTGATCCATGAATGGTAAGGGAAAATGATCTTTTCTAGTCATTGAATTAAATTTTCTATAGTCAATACACATGCACCAACTAGTAACAATTCTAGTTGGAATTAACTCATTTTACTCATTTGTTATCACAATGACTTCAGACTTCTTGGGTACAACTTGGGTAGGACCTACCCATTTGCTATAAAAAATAAGATAAATGATTCCATTATCTAAAAGCTTAATGACTTCATTCCTCACTACTTCTTTCATATTAGGATTCAGCCTTCGTTGCATTTCTCTAGAGGGTTTAGCATTTTCCTCTAAATAAATCCTATATGTGCAAATCACTAGACTAATTCTTTTTATGTCAACTATGGTCCATCCTAATGCATTTTTGTGCATTTTCAAAGTTTGTAATAACTTACCTTCTTGATGTGCATTAAGTTTGCAAGAAATTATTACTGGAAAAGTTTCATTTTCTCCCAAAAATGAGTATTTGAGATTGAATAGCAGTGTCTTCAAATTAGGTTTTGGTGGTTGAACACATAAAGGTATAGACTTAATTGATTGTGGTGGCAAATCTTCAATTTGTGGTCTCCAATTACTTGCTTTTGATTCTTCTTGAGAATAAACCATTTGCAAATTCTTAGACTCATTAAATTCAATTTCATTGGAAATATTTCAAATTAATCATGAACTAATTTTTCAATAAAATCCACTTCCTGTAAATCATTATTATCTCCAAGTTGCTTGCAAATGTTGAAAATATTCAGCTCTAATGTCATGTTTTCAAATGATAACTTCATCAGTCCATTCCCATGATTAATTAATGCATTAGACGTTGCAAGAAATAGACGTCCTAAAATAACAAGAATTAAATTACATGCTTCAACAGTTTGTGTATCTAGGACAATAAAATCCACATGATAGATGAATTTATCAACTTGTACTAACACATCTTCAACTATTTCTCTAGGCACTTTTATAGATCTATCAACAAGTAAGAGAGGTACAGAAGTTAGTTTTAACTCACCTAGATTAAGACTTTGAAAGACTGAATATGGAAGTAAATTCACACTAGCTTCGAGATCAAGTAAAGCTCTTTCAATTTTATGTTCTCTAATAAAGCATGAAATTGTAGGACAACCAGGGTCTTTATATTTCAAAGCATTATTGTTCTGAAGAAAGGCACTTACTTGTTCGGCTAAAAAGGTTTTCTTTTTCACATTCAGTTTTCTCTTCACAGTGCACAAATCTTTCAAACATTTAGCATAAAAGGGAACTTGTTTAATAGCATCCAAGGTATATTGATCCTTACCCATTTGAAGGTTTCAAAGATTTCAAAGTTGTGATTTACTTTTCCTTGTTTGGTCATGGCATGAGAAAATAAAAGTGTTGATGGGGAATCAGTCTTTTCTTTGCAATGTTTAGCTTAAACCCCTTCCTTAACCTCGAAGATGAACTCATCATCTTTCTCATGAGGTTCAAGAGTGGGTTTTTCAATAACCTTACCACTGCAAAGAGTGATGATTGATTTGACTTGATCCATGTGATGGTTTGCGGAATTACTTGTATTTGCATTGTATTGCCCCTTGGGATTTTGTTGTGGTTGAGATGGAAACTTACCTTTCTCTTGAAAACTGAGAGTAGATGTGAATTTTGCACGAGCATCTTTTATATCTGTCATGGTTTGAGCATTTTGAGTGTTGATTGTCTTCTACTTTTCAATGAATGCATGCAATGTTTCCTCTAGATTTCTTCTATGAGGTGGAGTATAAAGAGGTGCGTATCCATGAGAATTTTGAAAATTATGGTTTGCATGAAACAATGGCTATGAAGTTTGTGCATTATTGTTACCACTCTTCCAACTGATATTTGGGTGATTTCTCCAACCAGGGTTGTATGTTTGCGAGTATGGATTATGATTGGGTTTGTGAAAATTGTTTAAAGCATGAGCTTGTTCATGGAGACATTCCTTAAAAGAAGACAAAGTTGGACAGTCATTAGTTGAATGTTTATTGGTTTCACATATTTGACACACAATGTCTTAAACAGATTTTAATTGACCACTCTTTTTTAATTCTAGTGCCTCAACTTTTCTAGCTAAAGATGCAAATTTGGCTTGGAGATCATGATCTTTTCTAAGGATGTACATACCTCTACTAGATGTATGAGGTTGAGTCTTATCTGGTGATTGATACTTAAAAGTGTATTTTTATCAAGGTTTTATATCATCATTTTCACTTGAAGTATCAATAATTCCTTAACTAAAGCATGTTTTATAATAATATATCTAATAATATAACATAACTTTAATTTATGATAAATGTTTTTTAAATGCAAGCTTATCACATAAATAAAAAGATTGATTGATGAATTTAAGAACTGAAATTGAAAGGATAAAGAGATGGCCAAACTTAGAAAAGAGATGTCAGTGCAATCCAAACCGGAACACTGTTTGGTAATTAGGTCATATCTAGAGCTATAGATCTCAAATTTAGGTTTACATTATATGGATGGAAAGGTAAGACATAGGCCTATAACTTTCATATAGAGCTGAAGATCTAAAAAAACCATTTTCAAGTACAAATTGTTGCAACAACAAATAAGCCCGAATCTGTCATCCAGCCCGAGCACTGTTTAGTATTTTGGCCATATCTGGAGTTTTAAAAGTCAAAATGAGTTGAATTTTTCACACAAGAAATTTAAGACAATTTTCTACAACTTTTATGTCAAGTGGCTCCAATGTTGACATTATCAATGTCGTTTTGGGCAGACAAGAGAAGAGAAGGATTGTCACCAAGTCAAGAGTTGGCCACCTACTCATCAATTAGTCATCAAATCAATAGTTTCCAATTTTGGCCTATAAAAGGAGGCATTTTCCACGCATTTAAGCATCTTGATTTCAAGATCAAGATCATGCTCTTGCTTTCTCTCTTTGTATTTTTTATAATGTTTATGCTTTGCTTTCGTTAATATCAAGTTTATGCCTTTCATTTACTCAGTTAACTTTTATCTGATTTATGTTCTTATTTTGTTTATCTATTTTTCTTTCTTTCATTATATGTAGCTAAGTTTATTATGTCAAGATGAAAAGGTTACACTAATAGTGTAAGAATAAGTATGGTGTAAACTCAATATGGACTTTAATGTTAGATACTAACATGTTTTATATTTGTTATCTTATTCACTCTTTAATACTTTGCTTGTTAAATGACTAATCTTGATTTATGTTGTATAACAATTGGTACAACAAATGCTTGGCACTTTCATAGCCCATATTGTATGGTATAACCAACACTTGAGCTATGAAAGGAACTTGATTTGTTGTTAACATAATTTATAATCATGACTGCTTGACGAGATTTACAAGTATTAGCATTAATTGAATAAGATGACTAATATAATCATGTTAACAATCAATCTATAATCAAATTGGAACCTCCTTTGTGTGTGGTTTCCAATTGAATAATAAGAGTTTATATTATACTTGTTTGACATACCATTAGTGGCATCTCTAACCTTGACATTTGTTATTATCATTGTTTAATCCTTACGTTAATTTTTCATCTCAAAGTTCTCATCAACTTTTCTTCTTCTTCTTTTTTTTTTATTATTGTTATTATTATTATTATTATTATTATTATTATTATTATTATTATGATTACTACTACTACTAGTAGTATTATTAGTGTTATTATTGTTATTATTATTATTATTCTTGTTATTGTTACTATTGTTGTTGTTTATAATTTATACAATTAACCTCTATGTGGTTCGACTCCAGTCTTGCCGAGTTATTTATTACTTCGACACTCCTACACTTAGAAGAAGATATTAATCTTTTCGTTGTGTCACTTGGTGCCTTATAAGTTCCTGTAGTGTTCCAATTTTGAGCATTTTCAGCTAGCAAGTCTAGGTACTTCATTGCTTCGTCAGAGTCTTTATTTTCAAAAGTTCCATTGCATATCAATTCCACCATTTATCTATCTTCAGGTGTTAACCCTTCATAAAAATATGAAACCAATCTCCATGTTTCAAAATCATGATGAGAGCAAATATTAAGCAAGTCCTGATACCTATCCCAACATTGGTAAAATGTTTCTCCTGGTTCTTGAGTGAAAGTGGTGATTTGTCTTTTGAATGAGTTTGTTCTATGAGATGGAAAACATTTCTTTAAAAATTATTGTTGCATTTCATCCCAAGCATAATGGATCCTGACCTAAGATTTTGTAGTCATGTTTTAGCTTTATCTTTTAATGAAAAAGAAAAAAGCTTTAATTTGATGGTGTTCTTGCTACAATTTAAATCATTATAGGTGTTACAAACTTCTTCAAATTCTCTCAAATACAAGTATGGATTTTCTAGATCAAAGCCATGAAAAGAAGGTAAAAGTTGAATAATGCCTAGCTTAAAATTAAAGTGAGATGCATAAGAAGGGAAAATTATACACGAAGGTGCACTTGCTCTTGTAGGGTTCATATGGTCTCTAAGTGTTCTAACTCGGTTATTCTTATTATTCTCATTATAAAGTGACTAGTTATCTTTTTTTGAAAATGATGAGGATACCTTACAAAGTCTACCATTTAATGTACGTGACCAAACTCTCATGTACGTGTAGGAAGAAAATAAAAGGAGGAAGAAAATAAAAGAAGGAAACAAAACAAAAGAAACAAAAGTTAGATACAAAACAAAATGAAAAGTAAAAATAAAATAAATATTATAATTTATATAAGAATTTACCTCCCCAGCAACGATGTTAAAAACTTTACACGATCAAAGAGTTGATGTCTTATCCCAAGTGCAGAAGTGTCAAAGTAATAAATAACCCAACAAGACCGGGGTTGAACCATAGAGAGGTTAACTGTATAAATTATAAATAAAAACAACAACAACAACAATGATGGTGGTGGTGGTGAAGATGAGTTAAAAAGGACTTTAAGATGCAAAATTAATGTGAAGATTATATAATGATAAAAACAAATGTCAAGGTTAGAGGATACACTAATAGTATTAGAGATAAGTAAGGTATAAATGCTTTATTAATTATTAACATGATCATATTAATCATCTTATTTACATAACACCATACTTATAAATTTTATCAAGTATTCATGATGTTAACTTATGTTAACAACAAATCAAGTTCCTCTTATACTAACAATGTCAGCCAAATACTATGAAGGATCAAGTATTTGATGTACCAATTGTTACACAACACAAATCTAGATTAACCATTTAACAAGTAAGGTGTTAAGAATTAATAAGATAAAAATGATAAGACATGTTAACAGCAAGTTGTTCAGGATATAAGCATTGAAGTCCATATTGAGTTTATATTTACTTATCATAACACCATTAGTGAAACCTTTTCACCTTGAAATAATTAACTTAGCTAGACATTATGAAGGAGAAAAAATTAAAGAAACAATATAAGAACATAAACATGATATAAGTTAACTAAGTATAGTAAAGGAAATGAAAAGCATGAACAAGAGATTAATGAAAGCAAAACTTAAGCATTACAACAATATAAAGAGAAAGAGCAAGAACATGATCTTGATATGGAAAATAAGATGTCCAAATGAAAGGCAAATGCCTCCTTTTATAGGCTAAAATTCAGAATTATTCATGTGGTAATTGATAATTGATGTAGTGGCCAACTATTGACTAGTGGACTTGGTGGACAGCATCACTCGAGCACTTTGGATGGCTGAATTGACATTGATGCAATAAGAATTTGGCAAAGTGTCTTATGAAAGTTGTTGGAAACTGTCTTTTCCTTCCACCCACCAAATTTCAGATCATTTGGATCACTATAGCTCGAGATATGTCTAAAATACTAAGTAGTGCTGTTGATGGACGTGGTGGATAGCACTCATACTCTTGTATGGATGAAATCTCATTTCTACTATCCGAATTTGAGCTAGTTCTCTCATGAAAGTTATTGGACATTGTCTTTTCCTTTCACCTATCAAATTTCAAATAATTTGGACTTCTAAAACTCCAGTTATGGATAAAAATTTGAGTAGTGTTCAGGCTGGATTGTAAGACAAATTCGAACTTCTCTTTTGTGGCCAAACTTTGAATTTAAAAATGGCAAATTTAGGTCTTTCTATACCCATGAAAGTTGAAGGCCTATTTGTTATCTTTCCATCCATATAAATTAATATGAAATCCAAGGTCTATAGCTCTAGATATGATTCGATGACTGAATAGTGTTTAAATTTAAAGTGAATCGGCATCTCATTTGTAAGCTTAGCCTTTTCTTTGTCCTTTCACTTTTAATAGTTAATCACAACAATCAATCCTTTGAATTGTGAGAATTCCTGTAGTTAAAATGAGCATTTACCATAAATTAAAGGTATCTTATATTATCAAACTTGTTATTGCAAAATATGTTCTAGTTAAGGAGTTATTGATACTTCAATTACAAAATAATGATATAAAGCCTTGATAAAAATGCAATTTTAAGTACTAATCAGCTGGCTTACACATAGGTGGTATGATTTCCTTTTTAATTTCTCATCTTTAAAATCCTCACTTTCTTCCCTTCATTTCCACTTAACTCATACATTTATCAAATATAGAAGTGTGTAGAAATGACAAGTTCCTCAAGTCATCAAATAAAAAGTATTTGTGTTTTTTATGAATCTAGTCCTGGGAAAGAAAAGGAGTTTTTAGAATCAGCAACTCATCTTGGTCAGGTGCTAGCTGAGAGAAAGATTCATTTAGTATATGAGAGAGGTAGTCTTGGGTTAATGAGAGGTATGTCAATAGCTGTATTTTTAGGAAGTAGTTATGTTTTGAAGGTCGTCCTCGAAGCTTTAGCACAAGGGCACATCATTGGAAAAATAATTGGAGAGGAACTACAGGTCTCCACAATGTCTATTCGAATGAATTCAATGTTTAACCATGTTGATGCCTTCATTACCTTACCAGGTGGTCTAAGCATATTGGAAGAGATCTTTCATATTTCCTTTTGGGCCCAACTGTACATTTACCATAAACCTATAGGTATGTTAAATGTTAATGATTATTATGATAAGTTGTTATCTTTTCTTAATCATGCTGTGGAATATGAATTTCTAACATTTTCTGCATGACAAATCTAATCTCTGCTGCTACTACTGAACAATTAATTGACCAACTACAATCTTTTATTTCTATAATTGATCCCTCTATGAGTCGTATAAATTGGTCATCTAAGAAAACCCATAAAAGGCTTAGATTGGATTTGAGCCTTCATTTAGGAATCTTTATGTCTTTTGGTTTTATTATTATGTTTTGTTGTTTTTTATATTTGTTTCAGTGTGTTTTAGGTTTGTCAGTGTTCGTTATTTCAGGTGATATCTTTTATACTTTATCTTTCTACCTTAGAACATTGAGGATAATGTCTAATTTTGGTTGGGGGGGAATGGTAGTAGCTAAAAAAAAAACTAATAGTGTTTTCTCTTTCATAAAGTACGTGCAAATTTGTTATTACTATGATGACAGAGTAAATGAGAACTTTTTATGACTCTTGAGACACATCTTAGTATCCATTCGTAACAAGGTCTATCTTAATACTTCTTGAAATATTCAAATTTAGAAACTCTCGCATTGTTATCACTTAATTCTACTCATATACTTATTTAACATATCTTATTAAACCTTTATTTACACGCACACTTTAACATATGATTGTGGGTTGCAAATTGGATTATTACATTATTTATGTTATTTTGTTAAAGGTAACAACTATGAGAAAGAGATAGTATATAATTAAAAAAAACACAAAAAAAGAAGAAAAAAAGAAAAAAAATAAAATGATGATAATAAAAATGTAGATAAGTTTGGTTTCATAGCTTCTCTAATCTAAGCAATTAAGCCCGAATGAGTGTTTTAACACCTAATACTCTAAAGTCAACTGACTTGGAAGCTATTGGCCCAACGCTTGTTACATGGGTTGAGGAGAAAAGTTTAAGGGAATCAAATATTGCACTACATATCAATATCTGCGATCCGAGTTACTAAGCTCATAGGGGTGTCTCAATACCTAATGCTCAAAGATCAACTGATCTGGGAGTCATTAGTCAAAAGCTCGTTAATGGATTAAAGATACATGGTGTTTCAAGTTATATGTATATATATTTTTATAAAAAAAGAAAAAAAAAATAATCCTAACACAAGGAAGTTAACCTTAAATATTAGAACAAAAATTTTGTTTTCTTCCAAGAAAAGCCCTATAATTATGTGTTGCTATATTGAGCATAAAAGAAAGGTTTGTTAACATCTTGTTAAGAGGTATTTAGTATATATATAAATTTAATGAGAGTTTGTTTATCTGGATAGATAAATGAAAGTTGAATAATGAATACCTTGCTTTGTGGAATTTGTAAATTGTTTTTCTATTTTAACACGTTGATTACTAGGGACTAGTAATAAGTTGGTTAGGAGGTGTGATTTGTACTTAAAAATATATTTTTATCAAGGTTTTATATCATCATTTTACACTTGAAGTATCAATAACTCCTTAACTAAAACATCTTTTATAATAATGTATCTAATAATATAAGATACATTTAATCTATAATAAATATTTATTTTAAATGCAGGCCTATTATATAAATAAAATGATTGATTGATGAATTTAAGAACTAAAATTGAAAGGACAAAGAGATGACCAAACTTAGAAAAGAAATGCCTGTGCAGTCCAAACCGGAACACTATTAGGTAATTCAGTCGTATTTGGAGCTTTAGATCTCAGATTTTGGTTTACTTTATATGGATGGAAATGTAAGACATAGGCCTACAACTTTTATATAAAGTCCAGGACTTAAAAAGGTCATTTTCAAGTTCAAATTATAGCAACAATAAAGAAGTCCGAATCTATTTTCCAGCCCGAGTACTATTCAGTGTTTGGCCTATATATGGAGTTCTAGAAGTCCAAATGATTTGAAGTTTTTACACAAAAAATCTAAGATAATTTCCCACAACGTTTTTGTTCAAGTGGCTTCAATTTCGACGTTATCAATGACATTTTGAGCAGACAATAGAAGATAAGAATTGTCACTAAGTCAAGAGTTGGTTACTCACTCATCAATTAGTCATCAAATCAATAGAATCACCATTCTTGCTAGGTTATTTATTAATTCAACACTTCTATACTTGGAAAAAGGCATCAATTTTTTAGTTATGTCAACAACTGAGTAGCATTTTATTACTATTACCCTTGTTCAACTGACTTAAACTCTGGTTACTGTGATTTGATAGTTGAAGGACCTTTGAATGATAAATTTGCTCATTCCATGACCTATGATAAATAAACTGCTTTAAAAGAAAGATTAAGAGTAGTTAAAACAAATAATTTGTTTGACCTCGTACAAGTAGCAAAAGTATATCCGATACTAAATATTGTAGTACCAAAAGAGTTTACGGTAGAAGTTTTTAAATATATAAGACTAAAATATCTAAAAACTCATCTCTCATTATATTGTAATAAGATTACTAAAATTATCAAAAATGATAAAATATTAATCTATTATTGTTATGATAATTTTTCAATATTTATGATAATCTTTAATAATTTTTTAACATTTATATTGAGTTGGTAAATGAAATTGAATAACATCACAATTGAAAAGGAAAAGGACTTTGTCCTCAAATAAAAAAATTATAAAATACAAATATTTTATATTTAATTGTTTTTATAATTATTAAATTCAATTATGACTGACATAGATAGAGTGGAAAAAAAAAAGTCTTAAAATCAACTAGTCAATCTAATAAATTAATATATAACCCAGTTAAAACTAAATTTAAATTTATTTAAAAAAATTAAAACTGTACTGTTTTGATGAATGAGGTTACTTAAAAGGCAAAGCAATGCGAGAAAGACGGAAGTCCATTGCAATGACAAAAGAATACAAGTCAATCAAGTGATCAACAAAAAGTAGCACCACCAAATTAACGAAGAACAGGGAATTCCATGTCCTCCCTATCTGATAGATTATAGTCTCCAACTCAACCAAAACCTGGTTGGTATCTCCTTATCTCCCTCTATTTTTCACCCCTTTTCCTTTGTTTTGCTCTGTTAGTTAGCAAGTAATGAATAGAGTTTCAATCAGAATCCTTAAAAACTCAAAAAGCTTTGCATCTAATGCACAAAACCACACACTTACTAAGAATTTAGTACCTTCTTCTTCTTCTTCTCTTCAAACAATACAAAACTCCAACTCCATCTCTCTCTCAAATCCACTTTACAATTTCCTCCCTGAAAATCAAAACCCCAACAATTTTGTCAATCTCATTTACTCCTCTCTCAAACGAGACAACACCCATTTAACCCTTCTACAAAATGATGACATAAAGGGTCTTATTCATCATCTGGGTGCCAATGAAATCTCTAGGGTTTTATTGAGATGCCAGTCCGATTCTGTTTCAGCTCTTACTTTCTTTAACTGGGTCAAAAATGATCTGGGTCTCAAACCCTCTACTCTTAACTATTGTCTTATTCTTCATGTTTTAGCTTGGTCTAAAGAATTCGAACAAGCTATGAAATTCTTAACTGAATTGATTCTGTTGGTTAAAGATACTGATGAAGATGTGTTTCAATGTTTGTTTTTGTGTTGTCAAGACTGTAATTGGGATCCTATTATTTTTGATTTGTTACTCAAGGCTTATGTGAAAGTGGGTATGATTAAAGAAGGATTGAGGACTTTTATGCAGATTTTAGAGGTTGGTTATGTTCCTAGTGTGATTGCTTGCAATTATCTTCTTAATGGATTGTTAAAGTCGAATCATATCCGTCTTTGCTGGCATGTTTATGGAGAGATGGGAAGGGTTGGTGTTATCCCGAATTCATATACTTTTAATATTCTGACCCATCTATTTTGCAAGGATGGAGATATCGATAAGATGAATGATTTCTTGGAGAAGATGGAGGAAGAGGGCTTTGAGCCAGATATAGTGACATATAATACGCTGATTAATAGCTACTGTGGAAGAGGAAGATTGAGTGATGCGTTTTATTTGTACAGGATAATGTATAGAAGGTGTGTCTTGCCAGATTTGGTTTCATATACTGCATTAATGAATGGCCTTTGTAAAGAAGGAAGGGTGAGAGAGGCTCACCAACTCCTTCATAGAATGGTTCACAGAGGGTTGAATCCAGATGTTGTTTCATATAATACTCTTATTTGTGGTTATTGCAAGGAAGGAAAGATGCTAGAGTCTAAGTCATTGTTGTATGAGATGATAGGAAATGGGATTTTCCCCGATAGTTTTACTTGTAGTGTTCTTATTCAAGGATACAGGAAAGAGGGTTGGTTAATTTCTGCTTTGAATTTGGTTGTGGAGCTTGAGAAATTTGGTGTTTCAATTTCACCAGATATTTATGATTATCTAGTAGCTTCTTTATGTGAAGAGGATAGACCGTTTGCAGCAAAGACTCTTCTGGAAAGAATGTCTCAGCGTGGTTATATACCTCATGTGGAAATATATAATAAACTCATCGAGTCTCTCTGCAAAAGTGATTGTGTAGCAGATGCATTATCTCTAAAAGCTGAGATTGTTATTGGGAACATAAACCCAAATCTTCTTACCTATAAAGCCCTCATCTGCTGCTTGTGTAGAATGGGCAGAAGTATAGAGGCTGAAAAGTTGATGGAAGAAATGCTTCATTTTGGTTTGCAACCTGATCCAGAAATATGCAGAGCCATGATACATGGGTACTGCAGAGAAAAGGATGCTGGCAAAGCAGAATCGTTATTGGTATTGTTTGCCAAGGAATTTCAAATTTTTGATAGTGAGAGTTATAGTACACTTGTCAGAATTGTTTGTGAAGATGGTGATGTGGCCAAGTTCATGGAGCTGCAAGAACGGATGCTGAAAGTTGGATTTGCACCAAATAGCCTAACTTGCAAATACATGATTGATGGCTTAAGGAAAAATGTGGGGCTGGTCAAAGAAAAACTTATCCTTGAATGACATAAATGATCAATATTTTGAGGGGAAGGTTACAACAGTTTGCCGGCTAGATGATCACTGGGAATTTAAGACTAACATTGCAGTTTCGTTTGGCATTCAATCATATCACAGTGGTGGCTGTGGAGTTTTGGATAGAGGATGGAGAAATTGGATGGTAAGGTACTATCTTCTATAGAATATTTAAACCCTAGAATAAAAAAGTGTTGAATTCCTAAAAAGAATTAGTGTCATAAAATACTATACTATCTCATGAAACTTTTTCTTTTGATGCCTGCATGATGGAAACTAACAAGTAGAAAGATTGTCACAGAAATCAAGCTAATTCATATGCTGAATTACATTGAAATTGAAGCAAGTGAACAGCAAAGCATGCAACACCATCATTAGCAAGTGTTGTATGTGTTTTTTCCACTGAATTATTCGGTCCATGCTTCAAATTAGCTGATTCACTCATCAAGTCAGGCCGGCAACTATAAGGGCTCTCCCACAAAGCAGTCATCGTATCAGGGCCCCAGAGAGTATTTGATTTGTTGCTTGGTGGGTTGGATGGTGGCGTCGGGTGGAGGTGTAACCCAGCCAAAACATCCAAGCACTTTGTGCGTGCAGCGCTGCATAGCGTATCATTTGTTGTGCGTGAGGGGAATCTCCTCCATGTTTTCTCGTGAATTTATTTTCCCAACAAAATGGAATTATTTGTTAAAGTTACCTCGGCTAGGTAATTATCTTCACATGGGTCGGATCTTGGCCACGTTTTGGGCTTTCTTAGCTAAACTTTGGGGCCTATGTTCTGAACAATTCTAGTTAGCAAATACTGTAAAAGAAGCCCAAAGTAGCCACAGACCATGACTCTGCAGTCCTCCTATCGTCCAACAACAGAAACATATTTCTAGTTTGTAGATCATTTTTCACAATCAAAACGCGCCCATTGATTTGCTTTTGGCTTCTCTAATATGGTAGATTACATAGAGCCACGCTGTGGATTTCATTTTCAATTAATAAATAGTGTTGATTCAATTTTTATTTTAATTTTCTTTTATTTTGTATGATGAAGCACAAAGCAAAAACTTGTTGTATCATTTAATTTATATAAGAAGTTTAATGTGTGAAGTTCACATTATTTTTATAACAAAATTGGGGAGTGATGCGCATCTGACATGAAAAAGCTTTTCTTTTCATTCAAGCAACTATTAAGACACCCATGTGTCCCGCACGTAGTTTTTTATAAATCTTTTTTAAGAATTTCTCTACTTAAAAATAATTTATTATATATATTTTTTACACAAAAACATTATTCACTACATGGTTTTTTAACAAACATTTATGATAATTTCAAAAGCAAGTTAAATAAAAAATAAATTATACTCTAATTTTTTTTATAAGGATATATGTAGAAATAGAAAAATAACTGATTTGAAAAAATTATATAAAAACAATTAAAAAAAAGCACAATTAAGCTCATGTGTACTTTGACTAAAAAAATGTCTAAGCTCATATGGATTTTTTTTAAGAGAGTAAATGATATGTGTAATAAATTTAAGTCACATTTTATCTTTTATGAGAGTTTTGAAACTAATAAAACCTAAATGACACGCTAGTTTTATTATTGTTATATTTTATTCTATCTAATTCTATTTCGTCAATGATGGCTAAAGAAGAATTGGAACTTTGGTTTCCTGCAATCACTATTGTTAGCAGGAAACTAACCCAAGGTAAAGTGGCAGTCCTATGTTCAGTCATATACTGCCTTCTAACTAAATTATAATTGCATTCCCACCAACAGAAGTTTGATATTCAATTCTTAACTACTTTCTTTTTTCTTTGTTGATTAGGAAAGTTTATAGTACTTTATATGTGTGTGTAAATAAGAAAGACAAAAAGGTTTGATGAACTTTGTAAGGCCCGACCTACTTCTCCTTGTATAATATTGTCTATTTTGGCTCAGCCCAACCCGGCTTCCACACTTCATGATTTTGTTTCTAACAGCTCACAAGTCTTAAAACACATTCTAGAAGGTTGAATATTCATTGTCTAAATAAACCTTGACTCTGAATACTCTTTCCTCGATGTGAAATGTTGCAATTCTCTTATCTGAAGAACGAGTCGTCCTCAACTTTGATACCATATGTAAGGTTTGACCCACTCCTCCTTGTAGAATATTGTTCACTTTGGCTCAACCCAACCTAACTTCCATGCTACATGATTTTGTTCTTGATAGTCCACAAGCCCTAAAACATGTTTTACAAGGTTAGGTACCTATTGCTTTAATATGCTTTGGTTTTGGACACTCTTTTCTCGATGCGGGATGTTGCAAACCCTATCACACGTCTAGATTCTTGCTTTATTCTATGGTTGTTGCCTCTAGAAAAAATCTTTCAGACAAGGATTTTAGAATCTTTCCTACAATTTATGATCCCTTTAATTTTTTTTTCTAGATCAAACATGAAATTTACCATTTCATTAAGTTTTGCATAGAAATCAGTAAATGATTCATCTTCTAGCATTCACATCTCCTTAAATCTTGAGAGTAGTATTTGTAATTTGTAATTATATCATCTTGATTCCCTCGTGAGTAACTTCAAAAGTATCTCATGCTTCCTTGGCTATTTAACACATAAAGATTCTTTTAAATTCATTAGGAGATATTTTCATGAATATAATATTTAGGTTTTTATTATTCTAATTACAATCAATGAATTTGTCTTTGGTTTAATAATTGAAAGGAGTTTTAGGCTTAATCTATTCATGCTCAACTAAATATTAGACTTTTTTCTCATTTAATAGTTTGAGGAAAGCTTTCATCCTAACCTTCCATTAGCCATAGTTCCCTTTATTGAATTCCAGTGGTAAAGTTAGTATTGATATGTTCAATAGCAAAAACAATCTCACTTTAGAATAAATAAACTTGTCTAATACCATTTGTTATTCCCTATTTTATTTCATGTATGTTAAGAAACAATATGCTAGCACTTTGTAACCATTGTTTAGTAACCAAATAAATATAAATAAAAAATTCATAAATGAATAAGTTTTTTGGCTATAAAGGGAAATTTTTTTGAAAAACTCTTTCAAAGATTAAAAAAATCCTTTTAGGACAGTTAAACCTAGGATAAACAACTTTCATCAGTTTAGAAGATTACGAGAGGAATATTTATAACTATAAATCTTTTGTAACTATATGACCTTCCTTGTCAAAACAAACACTTTGTTTTATCTTCTAATGTAATAACTTACTAGAATAACTAATGATTTTCAAATTATTATTATCTTGACTAGAACATCCAGTAGCTAATACTTGACAAAAGAATTCTTTCTAGAATTTGTAGGTTCTCCAACTTATTAGTGCATAATTCTTCTTAAGAATTTTCTTCACTCTCAACTCATGTATCAAAATTATATGCTACAAAACTTAATATAACTCCTTAACTTATTAGACACTCATACTCCATTGTATGTGCTTCTTTATTCAGTGTTTGCCTCCCTTGTCAATACTTCATATTATCTTTTCTTATATACACATCCGTATAAAAAGAATAAGAACATTATCTTCAAGCTTTATAGTTTGTTATATTCTTAACAAACTACTATTTGTGTTTTATAAAGACATTTCTCGATAGTTATCTTTGAATAACTTTTATTTGTCTTATATTTGAGTTTTTTATATAATTTATCCAAATAAATTAGATAATTACAGAAATAGTCATGTCATATCCTTTTAACTAATTCTTCTTCTAATTTTAAATAAATTAATAATCTAAATGAATTATTTTATAATAAAGCAAATAATATTTTTCTAATCACAACTAATTATTTTGAAATTTACACTATTCCATGTAAATTGCCTCACGACATACTCTAAAAAATAGGTTATTGGTAACCCTAATGAGTATTGTAAATTTCATAATAAGTTAGGGAATAATATTGATAACTGTGATGAACTTTATAATGAAGCTAAGACTATGATGATCCTAGATATACTTTAAGTTGAGAATGGTGAGGTTAAGAATGAGATAGAAATGTAATCTTTCTAAGAAGTAATGATAAAGTAGAGGCATGTGGATACCAACCGATAGATAATAGATCTTTAAGAATTATTCTATATATGTCAATCTATAGAACCTAGTAACTATCATTTTTTACAATATAATTATGGATACACCTCTTAAAATAAGGAATCACACTCTATCATGCATATTATGGTTAGGGTTTTGATAAGAGAAGGAAGGTATCTTATCATAGAAAAGTTAGAATGGAAAAGATAGATAAAAGAAAAGGTAGTAGAAAAGTTTGCCAGTGATGATGAAATTAATAAGCCAATAAGCAATGAGAAGGCCACTGAGTTTCTCAAATTGATTAAACATAGTGACTATAATATAGTTAACCAACAAAATAAAATCCCGCTCAGATATCCTTACACTCTTTTATCTTAATTTTAGAACCACATTAATAGGTCTTTTCAAAGGTTTTAAATGAAGTATATCACATCCAATTCCATAAAGAATCTGGTGTGAATAATCTAGGCCATCAACTACATGTATTTTTCAAAATATAAACTAGGTTTAAAAGGTACTAAACTTTACAAGTTTTTGCATGTCATTGTTAAATGCTAACATTATATTATAGCCAAAGTATTGATAGATAATAACTTAACTTTTAATGTAGTTTCAAGGCACATCATAGACTTTTTAGTAATTTATACATCATATATATATATATATATAAGTAATATAATGGTAAGGGCTTATAATAGTTCGCTAACTCAAGTGATCAATAACATTGATGTAAACTTGTTCATTGGGGCATGGTAGCTTCAAGTTACCCTATATGTAATAGATACTTGACATTTGATTAATATTTAAAAGTGTATTTTTATCAAGGTTTTATATCATTATTTTGCACTTGAAATATCAATAACTCCTTAACTAAAGCATACTTTATAATAACATATCTAATAATATAAAATACTTTTAATTTATGATAAATTTTTATTTTAAATGCAGGTCTATCATATAAATAAAAGGATTGATTGATTGATGAATTTAAGAACTAAAATTCAAATAACAAAGAGATGACTAAACTTAAAAAAAAGATGTTTGTGCAGCCAAACTAGAACACTGTTTGATAATTAGATCATATCTAGAGCTGTATGATTAATACTTAAAAGTATATTTTCATCAAGATTTTATACCATTATTTTACACTTGAAATATCAATAACTCCTTAACTAAAGCATGTTTTATAATAACATATCTAATAATATAAGATACCTTTAATTTATGGTAAATGTTCATTTTAAGTGCATGCCTATCACATAAATAAAAGGATTGATTGATGAGTTTAAGAACTAAAATTAAAAGGACAAAGAGATGACCAAACTTAGAAAAGAGATGTTAATGCATTCTAAACCGGAACACTGTTCAGTAATTAGGTGGTCATATGTAAAGCTATAGATTTTGGATTTAGGTCTACTCTATATGGATGGAAAGGTAAGACATAGGCCTATAATTTTCATATGGAGCCCAAGATTTAAAAAAGGCTATTTTCAATTCTAAATTGTAGCAACAATAAAGAAGTTTGAATTTGTCCTATAGCTTGTGCACTGTTCAGTGTTTGGCCTATATTTGTAGTTCTAGAAGTCCAAATAACCTTTATTGTTTTTTTGTGAAAAGCTAAGACAATTTCTTACAATTTTCATGTAAGTGGTTCCAATTCTGATGTTATCAATGATATTTTGGCCAGACAAGAGAAGATAAGGATTGTCACCAAGTCAAGAGTTGACACCCATTCATCAATTAGTCATCAAATCAATAGTTCCCAATTTTAGACTATAAAAAGAGGCATTTGCCATGCATTTAGATATCTTGTTTTTCAGATCAAGATCATGCTCTTGCTTTCTCTCTTTATATTTTTGTAATGTTTAGGTTTTGTTTTCATTAATATCAAATTTGTGGCTTTTATTTCCTTTCCTGGACTTAGTTAACTTATTTTATTTATGTTTCTCTCTTTCATTATATTTAACTAAGTTTATTATGTCAAGGTGAAAGGGTTATACTAATGGTGTAAGAATAAGTATAGTATAAACTTAATATAGACTTTAATGTTTGATACCAACATGTTTTATATTTGTTACCTTATTCACTCTTTACTACTTTGCTTGTTAAATGACTAATCTAGATTTACGTTGTATAAAACTTGGTACAATAAATGCTTGGCACTTTCATAGCACATACTGTATAGTATAACCAACACCTGAGCTATAAAAGTAACGTGACTTGTTGTTAACATAAGTTATAAGCATAAATGCCTGACAATATTTACAAATATTAGCATTATTCAAATAAGATAACTAATGTAATCATGTTAATAATTTATAATCTAATTGAAACCTCCTTTGTGTATGGTTTCCATTTGTGTAATAAGAGTTTATACTATACTTGTTTGATATATTATTAGTGGATCCTCTAACCTTGGCATTTATTGTTATCATTGTATGGTTTCCACTGGTTTGAATGATCTTGTAGATAAAGGTTGATTATTTTATTTTTCTCATATTTTTTTTGTATTTTTTTTATGATTCTTGATTTGCCAGGCTCTCTCACCTCAGTTAAATGGTGGATAATAGTACTCCATGACTCTTAAGTCGGTTCTTTTAGTTTCCCATGATAAATGATATCTATGTATATATATTTTTTTAATTTCTTGTTCCTTTTGTTCTCTTTGCATCTCTTTTTCACTTCTCATCTTAAAAAATAGACACCACTCTAGAAAGATTAAAAAAAGTATTTTCTCATTTTGCCTTAAAATGCGATTACAAAAATTTACCGAGTTAGGTGTGTAAGATTGAGGTTGTTAATAAACTATGGAATTCCTGAAGAGATTCACTAGTTAATTGAAGTAGAGGTCTAATTATCAGGTAAGTCTTCCAATTCTTTCATTTCACACATGCTTGGAATAAGTAAAAGCACTTTTACAAAGAAACATCGCATAAAATGACTGTAAGTCTGTCATTGATGTGCTAGATGGACTTGCAATGCACAATATCATTATTTAGGAATGATATCCCTAAATCGTGAAGATAAAATACTATTCATTAAGGATGACCTGAGTAAGGGATCTTTAGATAATCTTTTATTGACTCTTCAGACATATCCTAGTGGAGATGTGCATTGTGTAATTCATGATTTATGATTGATATTCCATAAAGAACATGCTCGACATAGTCTTGGGAATCTGACTAAAAAAGATCTTGTTTTTCATTTTTAAGAAAGCTGAATGGAAAGGCTATCCCCGACTCATAGAGGGAAGATAGCATGATATTTGAGTTTTAGTTTGTAAAAACTTGTGTCTTTTGATTAGTACTTAAAAGTGCATTTTTATCAAGGCTTTATATCATTATTTTGCACTTGAAGTATCAATAACTCCTTAACTAGAACATGTTTTGTAATAACAAGTTTGATAATATAAGATACCTTTAATTTATGGTAAATGCTCATTTTAACTGTAGGTATTCTCACAATTCAAAGGATTAATTGTTGTGATTAACTATTAGAAGTGAAAGGACAAAGAAAATGCTAAGCTTACGAAGGAGATGTTGATTCACTTCAAATTCAAATATTGTTCAGTCATCAGATCATATCTAGAGCTATGGATCTTGGATTTCATATTAATTTATATGGCTGGAAAGCTAACAAATAGGCCTACAACTTTCATGGGTATGGAAAGACCTAAATTTTCCATTTTCAAATTCAAAGTTTGGTTACAAAAGAGAAGTCTAAATCTGTCTTGCAATCTAGCCCAAACACTAGTCAAAGTTTTATCTATAATTAGAGTTCTAGAAGTCCTGATGATCTGAAATTTGGTGGGTGGATGGAAAAGACAATTTCCAACAACCTTCATGAGAGAACTAGCTCAAATTTGGATGGTAGAAATGAGATTTTATCCACACAAGAACATGAGGGCTATTTACAACGTCCACCAGCAACACTACTCAGTATTTTAGACATATCTGAAGCTATAGTGATCCAAATGATTTGAAATTTGGTGGGTGGAAGGAAAAGACAATTTCCAACAACGTTAATGAAGACCACTTTGCCAAATTCTGATTGTATCAATGTCAATTTAGTCATTCAAAGTGCTGGAGTGATGTTGTCCACCAAGTCCATTGATCAATAGTTGGCCACTACATCAATTATCAATTACCACATGAATAATTTTGAATTTTAGGCTATAAAAGGAGGCATTTGCCATTCATTTGGGCATCTTATTTTCCATATCAAGATCATGTTCTTGCATTTTCTCTTTATTGTTGTAATGCTTAAGTTTTGCTTTCATTAATCTCTTGTTCATGCTTTTCATTTCCTTTGCTATACTTAGTTAACTTATATCATGTTTATGTTCTTAAAATTTTTATCTTATTAATTCTTAATACCTTACTTGTTAAATAGTTAATCTAGATTTGTGTTGTGTAATAATTGATACATCAAATACTTGATCCTTTGTAGTATTCGGCTGACATCGTTATTATGAGAGGAACTTGATTTGTTGTCAACATAAGTTAACATCATGAATACTTGATAAAATTTATAAGTATGGTGTTATGTAAATAATATGATTAATATGATTATATTGATAATTAATAAAGAGTTTATACCTTACTTATCTCTAATACTATTAGTGTATCATCTAACCTTGACATTTGTTTTTATCATTGTATAATCTTCACATTAATTTTACATCTTTAAGTCTTCTTTAACTCATCTTCACCACCACCATTATCATTGTTGTTGTTGTTGTTGTTGTTGTTGTTGTTATTTGGTGTTGTTGTTGTTGTTGTTTTGATTTATAATTTATATAGGTAACCTCTCTGTGGTTCGACCCAGTCTTGTTAGGTTTTTTATTACTTTGACACTTCTACACTTGGGATAAGACATTAACTCTTTGATCGTGTCATCTTTTAGTTTTATTCATAGCATAATATTTGTGTTTTATTATTTCTTATATTTATTTAAGTGTGTTTTAGGTTTGCTAGTGTTCAGTGTTTTAGGTGATGTCTTCTATGCCTTAAAACATTAAGGACAATGTCTGATTTTGGTTAGGGGGAGAGAGTAATAGGTGATATTTTTTTTTAAAAAAATTAACTAATTATTTTTTGATTTCATAAAGCATGTGCAAAATTGTTGTTATTAGAATGGTAGAGTAAAGGAGCTCTTTTATTAAAGTGATTCTTGATACATATTTTAGTAATCATTTTTAACAAGGTATATTATAATACCTCTTGAAATATTCAAGTTTATAAACTCTCATATTATTATCATTTAATTCTGCTCATATACTCATTTAACATGTATTCCTAAACCTTAATTTTCACCTACACACTTTAACATATGATCGTGGGTTGCACATTGGATTATTACATTATTTATGTTCTTTTGTTAAAGGCAATAACAAAGGAAAATGGATAGTATATAATTTGAAAAAAAAAATAAAAAAAGAGAAAAAATAAAAATAAAAATGATGATAATAAAAACATAGATAAATTTTGTTTCGTAGCCTCCCTAACTTAAGCAATTAAGCTCGAAGGGATGCTTTAATACTTAATTCCCTAAACTCAACTAATTTGGAAGCTATTGGCCTAACGCTTGTCACATGTATTGAGGAGAAAGACTTAGAAAAATCAAACATTGCACTATCTACGTATCAGTATCGGTAACTCGAGTTACTAAACTCGTAGGGATGTCTCAACACCTAATGCCCTAAGACCAACTGGTCTTGGAGTTATTAGCCAAAAGCTCGTTACATGGGTTAAATATGAATGATGTTTTAAGCTATCTGTATATATATTAAAAAAATAAGAAAAAAAGAAAAAAAGTAATAATCTCAACCCAATGAAGTTAACCTTAAATATTAGAGCAAAATTTTTATTTTCTTCTAAGAAAAGTCCCATAACTATATGTTGATATATTGAGCACAAAAAAAAAGGTTTATTAATATCTTGTTTAAGAGGTATTAAGCAGATATATAAATTTAATGAGAGTTTTTTTTATCCAGATAGATTATTGGAAGTTAAATGATGAATATCTTGCTTTGTATAATTTACAAATTGTTTTTCTATTTTAATGCTTTAATTACTAGGGACTAGTAATAAGCTGTTTGGAGGGTGTGATTAGTACTTAAAAGTGTATTTTTATCAAGGTTTTATATCATCATTTTGCACATAAAGTATTAATAACTCCTTAACTAAAGCATACTTTATAATAACATATCTAATAATATAAGATACATTTAATTTATGTTAAATATTCATTTTAAATGCAGGCCTATCACATAAATAAAAGGATTGATTGATGAATTTAAGAACTAAAATTGAAAGGACAAAGAGATGGTCAAACTTAGAAAAACGATATTGATGCAGTCCAAACCGGAACACTATTAAGTAATTGGGTCATATTTGAAATTGCAGATCTTGGATTTAGGTCTATCTTATACGGATAGAAAGTTAAGACATAGGCCAATGGCTTTTATATAAAGCCCAAGATTTAAAAACTCCATTTTCAAGTCCAAATTATAGCAATAACAAAGAAGTCTGAATTTGTCCTATAGCTTGCGCACTGTTCAGTGTTTGGCCCATATTTGAGGTATTAAAAGTCTAAATGACCTTTATTTTTTTTCTAAAAAGATGAGACAATTTCCTATAACTTTCATGTTTTCAAATGGTTCCAATTTTAATGTTATCAATGATGTTTTGGCTAGACAAGAAAAGATAAGGATTGTCATCAAGTCAAGAGTTGGCCACCCACTCATCAATTAGTCATCAAATCAATAGTTTCTAATTTTAGCCTATAAAAAGAGGCATTTGCCATGCATTTAGGCATTTTGGTTTCTAGATCAAGATCATGCTCTTGCTTTCTCTCTTTGTATTTTTGTAATATTTATGCTTTGCTTTCATTAATATCAGGTTTATGCCTTTCAATTCCTCTCCTTTACTTGGTTAACTTTTATCTTATTTATGTTCTTATCTTATTTATTTATGTTTCTCTCTTTTATTATGTTTAGTTAAGTTTATTATGTCAAGGTGAAAAGGTTACACTAATAGTGTAAGAATAAATATAGTGTAAACTTAATATGGACTTTAATGTTTGATACCAACATGTTTTATATTTGTTACCTTGTTCACTCTTTACTACTTTGCTTGTTAAATGACTAATCTAAATTTATGTTGTATAACCTTGACATTTATTGTTGTCATTATTTAATTATTATATTAATCTTCCATTTCAAAGTTCTCATCAACTTCTTTTTCTATTGTTATTGTTGTTGTTTTTGTTATTTATAAGTTGTATAATTAACCTCTCTATGGTTCGACCTCAGTCTTACTGGGTTATTTATTATTTCGACACTCCTACACTTGGGAGAAGACATTAATCTTTTGATCGTGTCAACATTCCTATAACATGCAGTTAGTATGGCTTTGGATTCATAATGTAGGAGTTATGACTTCATATTTACATCAAAGTCTAATGACTATAAAAGTAAAAGAGATGGGGGAAGTCGAGATGAAGATCTTCATACCCTTAAAATTATGAATGCAAATTTGGTTCTTGAGATGACAATTTCAAAGAAGCCAGGGATTTCATATGCTGTACAGGTTACTAAGTGAATCAACTACATGAAAATGAAAAATATAAATCAAATGCTAAAAGTTGATCATGTTAGCCTCTTTAGGGTGACACCGCAACTAATGTAGGGGTAAATAGCCGACAAGAATTACGTTAAGGTATAGTACAATGGCAAGTCATTATAGTGATGTATTGTTTGTCAAGTTTAATGAAGAGATGAAGCATTAAATGCTTTATAAAAGTTGTTATCTAAGCAACCTTTTGGGTTGTCTAGTATCTTTTTTTTTTTCCAGTGTTGGCCAAAATGACATCGTTTTATACCAAAACAAATTGTTTTAATCAAAACTCATTGTTTCGTTTAAGTGAAATGGTGCCATTTTTATTTTCTTATGATTTTAAATAAACTTCAATTTAGTCCTTTGACTTTGATGTTTTTAATTTCAACCCTAATTGACTTTCAACTTTTAATTTTATGTGATTTTACCCTTGCCGAACTTTAATACCAACCAAGGATTTCAATGTGACACGACAAAGAGATTGATGTCTTCTCCCAAGTGCAGGAGTGTCGAAGTAATAAATAACCCGGCAAGATCGGGGTCGAACCACAGGGAGGTTAATTGTACAAATTATAAATAATAATAATACAATAACAAGAACAACAACAACAACAATAATAATATTAATAACTATATTAATAATAATAATAATAATAATAATAATAATAATAGTAATAGCAATAATAACAACAACAATAATAAAGAAGAAGAAGAAAAATTGATGAGAATTTTGAGATGGAAAATTAAAGGATTAACAATGATAATAACAAATGTCAAGGTTAGAGGTTCCACTAATGGTATGTCAAACAAATATAGTATAAACTCTTATTGTTCAATTAATGCTAATACTTGTAACTTTCGTCAAGCATTCATGATTATAACTTATGTTAACAACAAATCAAGTTCTTTTCATAGCTCAGGTGTCGGTTATACCATACAGTATGGGCTATGAAAGTGCCAAGCATTTGTTGTACCAATTGTTATACAACATAAATCAAGATTAGTGATTTAACAAGCAAAGTATTAAAGAGTGAACAAGATAACAAATATAAAACATGTTAGTATTAAACATTAAAGTCCATATTAAGTTTATACCATACTTATTCTTACACCATTAGTGTAACCTTTTCACCTTGACATAATTAACTTAGCTAGACATAATGNGATAAACAAAATAAGAACATAAGTAAGATAAGAGTTAACAAAACAAAGGAAAGGAAATGAAAAGCATAAACTTGATATTAATGAAAGCAAAGAATAAGTACTACAAAAAAAATACAAGAGAGAAAACAAGAGCATTATCTTGATCTGGACACCAAGATGCCTAAATGCATGGCAAATTCCTCCTTTTATAGGCCAAAATTAGGAACTATTGATTTGATGACTAATTGATGAGTAGATGGCCAACCCTTGACTTGGTGACAATCTTTATCTTCTCTTGTTTGCCCAAAACGTCATTGATTACGTCAAAATTAGAGCCAATTGAAAACATGAAAGTTCTAGGCAATTGTCTCAGCCTTCTTATGTAAAAATTTCAGCTCATTTCGACTTCTAGAACTCCATATATAGCCAAAATACTGAACAGTGCTCGGGCTGAAGGATAGATTCGGGCTTCTTTGTTGTTGCAACAATTTAGACTTAAAAATGGCCTTTTTAGATCTTGGGCTCCATAGGAAAGTTGTAGGCCTATGTCTTACCTTTCTATCCATATAAAGTAGACCTAAATCTGAGATCTATAGCTCCAGATATGACCCAATTACTGAACAATGTTCCGGTTTGGATTGCACCGACATCTCTTTTCTAGGTTTGATCATCTATTTGCCTTTGCAATTGAAGTTCTTAAAGTCATCAATCAATCCTTTCATTTATGTGGTAGGCCTGCATTTAAAATAGACATTTACCACAAATTAAAGGTATCTTATATTATTAGATAGATTATTATAAAACATACTTTAGTTAA
>SRLM01000895.1:56560-99820 GCA_015708895.1 Populus ilicifolia
GAGCTGACATTGTAGAGACCTGAAGTTCCTCTCCAATTGTTTTTCCAATGATGTCCCCTTGTGCTAAAGCTTCGGGGACGACCCCCAAAACTTGACTACCTCCTAAAAATACAGCTATTGACACACCTCCCATTAACCCAAGACTACCTCCCCTAGACACTAAATGAATCTTTCTCTCAGCTAGCACTTGACCAAGATGATTTGCTGATTCTAAAAACTCCTTTTGTTTTCCAAGACTAGATCCAACGAAAACACAAATATTTCTTATATGATGACTTGAGAAACTTGCCATTCCTACACACTTCTATATTTATTGAATGTGTGGGTTGAGTAGAAATGAAATGAAGGAAGAGAGGGTTTTATATATGAGAAATTAAAAAGGCCATCATAACACCTATATGTAGGCCAGTTAGAGTCTCACTCTCTCTCTCTCTCTCTTTATTTATTTATTTATTTACTTTAAAAAAAACATGTATATGTACAAGTAGTTGTGATTGTGGCTCACATCTTCCCTTGGTTTTTCATCCAAAAACAGCTTAAACGCCCTCTGTGGGTCGGGGATAGGCTTCCTATCTAGTTTTCTTAAAAACTGGCAAACAGGGTCTTTTTTTAGTTAAATTCCCAAGACTAAGTCGATCATGTTCTTTATGAAATAGTGGCCATAAATCATGAATTACACGATACACATCTCCACTAGGATCCGTCTCAAGAGTCAATAGAAGGTTATCTAAAGACTCCTTACTCAGGCCATCCTTAATGAATTATATTTTATCTTCACGGTTTATAGATATCATTCCTAAAGAACGACATTGTGTATTACAAGTCCATCTAGCACATCGATGATAAACTTTTAGTCGTTTTGCACGATGTTTCTTTGCAAAAGTGCTTTTACTTGTTCCAGGCATATGTGAAATGAAGGAGTTAGAGGACTCACCTGATAATCAAACTTTTGCTTCAATTAACCAGGGAATATCTTTAGGAATTCCATGATTCATTAACAATCTCAATCTTGCACATCTAGCACGATAAATTTTTGTAATCACATTCTGAGGCAGAGCGGGAAAATACTTTTTCAATTTTGCAAGATTAGTGTCCATTTTCAAATGAGAATTGGAAAAGAGATTAAAAGAATTGCACAAATATATACACAGATATCAGTAATTATAGGAAACTAAAAGAACCGATTGAAGTCACGGAGTACCGTTATCCGCCATTTGACCGGTGAGAGAAACTAGCAAAAATCACTAAAAAAAATGAATCTTTATATACAGGATCACCCAATTCAATTGAGTCATGTTCAACTTAAAAATTGTCAAAGTAAACTTTCAGACGTTGTCCATTTTCCTTAAAATCATTGTCATTCATTGAATTTTCAATACCATAGGCCCTATAAGGATTGCTCCATCTTGATCTTAGTTCACTAGGGAATGAATAAAATTGAGAATTATAAAACAAAACGTTTTGACCAGTATCAACTTTTTGACAATTGTCACAAGTTTTGTTGTTTTATTTGACGAGAAATCACTTCCACATGCTTTAGAATGACAAAGTTTAATGACACTACTTACCTCATTGTCGGGAATGAATCTTTGAAATATTTGATCAAGACAATATGTGAATAAGTTAGGGTCATCACTATAAAAGTTCTTCACTTCGTTCAAAAACTTAAGTTAGGGTCATCACTATAAAAGTTCTTCACTTCGTTCAAAAACTTTTCTTTATCTTGGGTACTCCAATCAACTGGCAAATCTCCTAAAGCAAGAAAATTAATATTTTTATCATACGAAGGCATTAGATTAAGAGAAAGTAAGGATTTGTTAGGAAAGTAATGTCATATGGCTAAAATATTGAATAGTGCTCAGGCTGGAGGACAAATTCGGGCTTTTTTGTTGTTGCTGCAATTTGGACTTCAAAATGGCCTTTTCAGATCTTGGGCTCCATAAGAAAGTTGTAGGCCTATGTCTTACCTTTCCATCCATATAAAGTAGACCTAAATCTGAGATCTATAGCTCCAGATATGACCCAATTACCGAACAGTGTTCCGGTTTGGATTGCACCGACATCTCTTTTCCAAGTTTGATCATCTCTTTGCCTTTGTAATTGAAGTTCTTAAAGTGGACATATATGTGATAGGCCTGCATTTAAAGTGGACATTTACCACAAATTAAAGCTATCTTATATTATTAGATAGATTATTATAAAACATACTTTAGTTAAGGAGTTATTGATACTTCAAGTGCGAAATGATGATATAAAACCATGATAAAAATGCACTTTTGAGTACTAATCAATATTTCAAATAAGATATTCCATCAAAGCTCATACATTTTTCATCTTTAATCACCAATGCTTAACTCCTTTTGATTTTAAGCTCTTTTAACATAAAAAATCTTGAGAACATAAAGGAACATTTTTTTTCTTCTTTTTTTCTTTCTTTTTTTTGTAATTTTGCCCATCTTTTCATCAAGCATCACTTCTTCTCTCTTGTCACATAATTTCCAACCATAATTCCATGAAGTATCACAAGTATATGCTCTACTAATCCTTGGCCAGGGGAAAAAGAAAATATATATAAAGTTAAGGCTTATACATGGATAAAGCAAAGAAAAGATAAACAAGCTCAAAAGGGGCTCACTAAGGATAATATGCTTTAGGTTAGCTTTTTGGTTCAAGTGCTTTAAAATTCCCATTGCCTTTATCATCTTCATGTATATTTGTAATGGAATATAATCTCAATAAGATATGAAGCATGTTCTAGAGATACATATCATTGAAAGAATGCACACTTAAAGAATACAATGTTGAAGGCTCAAAAATTTGTAGTGGTATAACACTATAAAATCAACATGACATATTCTTTTTAAGTACTAATCACACCCCCCAACCAACTTATTACTAGTCCCTATTAAGTAATTTTAAGTACTAAGTTTAGCCTTTTCTTTGTCTTTTCACTTCTAATAGTTGTCGCACCCTCACGGCGGAGCGTGATGGAGCGGTAACCATCGATTAATTTTGAGGTCTTTTAGTTTTATTATTTTGTGTAAAAAGGAGTCGTCACCTAATATTATGATCACTAGAAAACTTAGCTGGTCGTTTAGAGATTCTAAAGCAAGCGACTAGTTGTGTAAAAGGAAGGTGTTAGCACCCCTATCAGACTGTTTATGTTTATTGAAGAAAGCTTCTGAAGGAGGTTTTCATGTCCCTTATCAGGCTGCATCACGTATGCAACATTTGGAAAAGAAATCCTGATAGGAGGGATGGCTAAGCTCTCTTCTTCAGGCTTTCTTCCTTCAATCCTTGTCATTCTCTTCTCCCTTCTTACACCAGCAGCTCACTTGTAATCCTCCTTCTTAGGCTTATATCCAAGCCTAAATCTCTACTCTGCAGCTTTTAGCTTGATTATATTAATCAACTCAAGTTTTCCTTTCTCAATATCACATGGGAAAGGAATCTCATGCTTCAAAAAGCTTTTAGCGGCTATTTTGATGGCCTCCGAAATTTCTAGTTTCCTTACCACAGTGTTCTCAAGCACCCACTCGGTATTCACAATCTCAAATGCATAAAGATTTCCATCCTTACAATCTTCAACTTCAATGAATGGAACTGCCATATTTCTTAACATTGATATAATCTTCTCAGCCTTAACAGTCATTAAAACACCATTAGCAATGTACTTCAAACATTGATGCAATGAGAAAGGGACAGCTCCTGCAGAATGTATCCATGGTCTTCCTAACAAAATGTTATAGGAAGGGTGGATATCCATCACTTGAAGGGTTACTAGAAAGACTTGTGGACCCACAGTTAGTTCGACCTCAATTGTCCTTATCACTTTCCTTGGCGAGCCATCGTACACTCTAGCCATCATCACACTAAGTTGCATGTGTAAGGGATCTACCGGCATTTCATCCTGCTTATATCTTAGAAACACTTTAAGGGCTGAGCTATTATTGATGAGAACTTTATCGATGAAACAATCTTTACATCATACCGTGACATATAAAGGCTTGTTATGTCCTTTTCCTTCAACATCAAGTTCATCTTCCATAAAATATAGGTAATTGGCAGCATGGATTCTCCCTACTAGATGCTCTATAGTCTTTTGTTCAATATCTTGGGATACATAGGCCTCATTCAATACTTTTTACAAAGCATTACAATACAGCTTGGAGCTAAGTATTAATGGAATGATAGAGATTTTGGCAGGGGTCTTCCTTAACCGATCTACTAAACAATACTCACCATGCTTCATCAATTTTAGGAACTCATTTGTTTCTTCCTCAATCACAGGTTTATTTACCTCAAAATCCTTATTTAGGTCCAACACCTCCTTGTTTTTAGCCTTTCTTTGCTTCTCTAGTTCTTCAGGTGTGAAACAACGACCACTCCGAGTTAGCCCACTTATCTTAGTTTAAAACAACGACAATGGAGTTTTGACATTCGAGGTATAACCATAATCTCTAGGAATCGCTCTATAGTCTACTTTGCTTACATATGAGGGCTTAGTTAATACCAATTTAAAGAGCCCATTAGTCATTGATTGGAGTCTGCATTTCCCCTGATTCTTTATCATCTCTATCTCTTCATTATCTATTACAACCTTAATCTTTAGTTCTCTTAAAGTCAGCATTCTTGCAACCTTTTGATGAAACTCAATGCATTCATCAATGTGATGCCCTTTCTTTTTATGGAATGGGCAAAAATCATTTTTCCTCATGCAATGTTTAGATGGTTTCTCCAAATGTCCAGATTGTACCAACATCTCATACAGCCTCGCCATGGTCACTCTTAGCACCTTCTCTTTGCTACCAACCTCTATAGTTTTCACTCCACTACTACCTACAGCATGTTTGGGTAGAGGGTTTGAATTCATATTAGGCGAATCTTCAAAAGTAACCCATTTGATTTTGATTAGCTGTGATACCCTCTTTTTAAAAGCCACATAGTTCACGATGCTATGACCTGCATTACCAACATGGTATTCACAAGTCAACTCGGGGTTGTCCCAAGTAGGAAAAGCGGTTGCATAGGCGGTAATGGTAAGGGAGCTATCTGTCCATTACTTAACAACTTGGCATATAACTTATTTATGGTTATTGGCAATGGTGGTAATAGTTCTTCTAGTTGTCGGTTGTCTCTCCTTTGGTAACTGTTTTAGTTGTTGGCTGGGAATTTGGTTTGATGGGTTGGTTTGGTATGGAGGGTTTGGAAAAGTTGATGCTGGTGATTTGGGAGGTAGGTGTTTGGTAGTTTTGGTAGTTTCTTCCTTTCCCTTGGTACCTGCCTTATAGGTTATTCATCTTGGTTTCCTTTTTCTTCCTAAAAAAACCCTTCTTCTCTATAGGTTCTGCAATTCTCCCATTTTGGATTTGTTGCTCAATCCTTTCAGCAATTCGCACAGCATCATAGAAATACTGGGCTGAGCTATTCATAAGATGTTCATAGTACGGGGCCTTAAAAGTATTGGCAAACAATGTTACCATCTTTGTCTCTATTAGTGGAGGTTGTATATTGATAGCTTGGTCTCGCCACCTTTGAGCATTAGCTCTCAAGATTGAACTGGTCCTATTAGGAGCAATCTCAAGATTGAACTTGTATTGTTTTAAGAAAGCATCGGCCAGATCTGTCCATTTCATGATCCTAACATTATCCAACCTTATATACTAGGCAAGAGTTGATCCTGTCAAGCTATCCTAGAAGAAGTAAATTAGCAATTTATCATCGTGGATAACTTTTGCCATCTTGTTATAGTAGGAACGAAGATGGGTCTTTGGGCATTCCATTCTAGTACACTTAACAAACTCTAGCACTCTGAACTTCTTTAGAATTACAATGTTAGGCACTAAACATATTTCAACGGCCCTAATTGGGTCAAATAAATCATTTCCTTCAACTGCCCTTAGCCTCTCTTCTAGCATAGTCCACTTATCATATATACCTTTTATGACTGGAGAATCTAACGTCTTGTGGATCCTTGTTTGTTAAATCCATTGTAACAAGGAATTGGATGGGTCGAGTGGGATTAGGATGCTACTTATTTGGTGTATTTTCCCTTATGTTTATAGGTGCAATAGGGACTTGAGCTGCTAATGGTGCTTCATCAGGTTGAGTAGACGTTCCCTCTCCATCTCTAGCTCTCAACATTTGCTCTAGCATACTGGTCAGGTGCGCCACATCATTCTAAACTCTTTTAAGCTCTCTTTGGTACTGAGTTTCAGATTATGACCTTCATTTTCCATTCTTGTTCTTTGTCAAGTATTATGGATTCTAGAAGGGAGACCCATGTTTCTTAATCTGTAGATGCATGTATAGATGTATGAGAAAATGCATAATTGAGAATGCTTTATATATTGGGTATGGATGCAAACTTCTCGTGAACAAATAATAACCACCACCTTATAAATATAGGTTCTCTTGTCGCATTACTAGGAATACTGCCTTTCAAGTTGTTTGATTGAATCATATTCACCAAGAGATAGATTTTGCATAAAAAGATGGGTCAACACCCTTTTTATTAATGTTTGATAAGTTTATTATATTAATAAATAAAAGGGAAGTACAAAATATATTAATCCCTTCCCTCCCTAAACTCTCTAGCCAAAGGTAAGAAGGTAAAACCGTGATTCTCAATCTTCCCTAGAAAGGCATCAGTTTTAGGAAAGCTTCAGCGATAGCAAATGATGTCTCCTCCAACATTCCGCGTATTGATTCTAATAATTCAAGCATGTGCACCAACTTTATCTATTTGCTCATCTGTCTTGGTCATCTTCTCTATGAGGAACATATTGGTTCTGTTCAAAGTAGTGTTGTTAATGTCGATTTGATCCTTGTGTTTTTCCATTACTACTAGCTTCTCATCCAAATATTTCACCTTTTCACGTTCCTTATCAAGTTTTATCCTCATAACTTTTATCTCATTCTTCTTAACCGCTAATTCTGTTTCAATAGCCTCAAAACCTTTCTTCTTACTTTCTTCTTTTACAATCCCCATTGAATGACTTTCCAACTCCATATATTTCTTGTTCAAATCCTCAAACTTCCCAATCCTATCCATCAATTTAAAGTGGACTTGTGCAAATTTTTCTTGGAAATATTCTGCACTTCCTTGGCAATCGTTAAGGTCAATCTCCATTACTTCAAGTTCAGAACAACTTTGCATCCAATCCAAACTCATCCTTCTTAGCTCCTTCTCACTTTCTTCACTAGCAATCTTCTCCTCACCTAGTTTTAATTCATGCTTTGTTATTCTTGCATCTCTAGATTGTAGTTGCTCATCTAGAAATGCTCTCCTTTTATTTCCTTCCAACATCATTTTTTCCAACATTGCCTTGTCTTTTTTGCTTTTGCTCAACTCTATTCAAAGTTTTTCCACCTGTCTTCTCAACTCCTCTTTATTATTGACCCTTTTTCTCTTAACAGACTCTTCTATAGTTTGGAGAGATTTGACTCTTACACAAGGCATGATTGAAGGAGCTAGGTTTCTCCATTTTGCATATTCTTCACTTGCATTTGAATCCTTTAAACCTTGTATTTCAACCAAAACTAGATGCTTCCAATCTTGTTTGATGATCTCCAAAACTTCTTGTGCAATGGGGTCTTTAAACAAACCAAAAAATTGAGCAATTCCCATAATCCTTGGAACAAACTACATGCCTCCAAATTGCCTTAACACCAGGGCAGGAGCGTAACTCACATAACTTGCAATCCCTACCAATGGCATCCAACATCTTTGTCTACAACTCATCAAGACTTTCATTATCGTTACCCACGAGACTCTCTACTTGAAATCACTATTAGGCAATCCTTCTAATTTTTTAACCCAACCTTGGTTGTTTAGATCTCCCCATTCTCCTTCTTCTTCTACTAATTTCAGGGGGTCTTTGGGTGAACCACCAGAAATTATTGAATACAAGTTTTTTTGTTTTGATATGGCTAACCATCCAGATATACAACAACTGTGTGCAGCATCTCAATACTCCTTTTCCAGTCCTCCTACAATGATTAAGCGTCAAAATGGTTTCAGCTAAAATAGCAGCCACTAAATTGATTTGTGTATTTTCATACTCTATATAAGCAACAGTGACCTCCAAACTCACAACACCCGTCTAACTTGGGAACAGCACAAGGCCAAATATGCCCAAGGCAATCAATCTCTCTTTTTCTAATATGCCCAAACTCACTCTCCTTTTTTCAGTTCAATTTTAGCATCCTTCATTTCAGACCGATAGCATTCTTTTCTAAAAACTTTTCCAAGTTGGAAATTCTGAGCAGTTTTGACAATTCAGGGATGATCTTCTCAGATCTTAAAAGAAAATAAATTCATACAGATTGTTTGCAAACTCAGTCAACATTCCATATTCCTCAAAAGTGGGACAAAGGTCTATGCTTCCAAAAGAAAAACACTGGTAGTCAAGATCCCATAAATGAACTAAAGCTCGCACAGTTGGGCTTAATACTTCTACCCTTGCAATCTCCACCAAACATCCGTATTTCCTAAAAAATGCATCCTTATCCATATTCTGAAAGTGAGTCATTAACTTATTCACCTCATTCATAATGCAATTCAGGTTCTTGATTGGTGACAGCTTCTTATCATCACTTCTAAGGCAGTCTCCTTCAGTCAATTGTGACAGTTCAAAATTTTTCTCATATTCTATGATGGGAAATTTAGCAATGGTGGCCATTTTGTTCATAAGTCCTGCAATTCAAGATGCCTTGGGGTTAGACTTGTTTTAATACAAAAGATATTATAGAGCATACAACCTAAGGATAGGTTCTAGTTCCTTTACATGAGACATAGGGTAGGTTTACTACTTGGTCTCTAAAAAAAGGTCTCTTACTGTTCTAGTGATCGCTCTCATAAAGGCTGTATGAAGGTTTAGCAAATAGTGGGATGACACATGTACCAATCACTATCAGTCTAAACACTAAGTAAAGAGTTGGGGTTTATATAAACTTAAACCTTGACTCAAGTCATAAGGCAAGCTGCTAGTCCCTCACTTAACTTAAAGTTCACTATGTGTTCCCTAAAAAAAAAAAAAAGTGATCATGTATGGCCATACCATGTATGACAGAATGTGAAGATGCATGCTAAAGCTTTTAAACAAAATATCATTTATAGTAAAAAAACAACACATAGCGTAATAAAAAACAAATATTAAGCTTAGTCCTAAAGTCTCCAATAGAGTCGTTATCCTATCACACCTTCACAGTGGAGCGCGACGACCATTGATTGATTTTGAGGACTTTTAATTTTATTATTCTGTATAAAAGGGAGTCGCCACCTAATATTATGATCACTAGAAAACCTAATTGCTCTTTCAAAGATTTTAAAGCAAGGGACTGGTTACGTTAAGGGAAAGTGTTAGCACCCCTCGTACACCTTATCTAAGGTAAGCTGCTTGATATTTGGTTTGTTTTATAATTACTATGGTGTTAGTGTTTTCTAATCCCATCAATTTTTCTCGATTTGATTCTAATAAATTTATTAAGAAAGAAATCCAAGGAGATTCGATGTGCTTTACAAGCTCATTTTTCCCTTGGTATTTCAAGAGTTTGCGACTTGTAAATCGCAAAGAGGAGGGACAAAAATTAGAAATCTAGAGTGCTTTAAAAATCTATTTTTTTTGTCTTAGTGTTTTATACTCTCACAACTCGTAAACCATAGAGTAAAAAAATTTGAAATATCCTCGATTATAATCAATACTTCTTTCAAGGATATGTGCGGATTTATTATTTCTAGAAAATTATTTTGGATATTTACCACTTTCGTTTTCTTTATCCAAATATTAACAGTGAATAATAATAAATTATTCCCAATAATATTTTGGATATTCATCCTTTAAAGATTTCTCTATCCAAACATTAGTAGTGAACACTAAATGAATTCCCCCCAAAATAAGATTTTTTTTTTATATTGGTCAATACCCTTTGGAGTTTTACAAACATATAAAATCCAAAAATGCAAAAAAATAATTTTTGTGTTTAAGAAATTTATGCAAAAACACATTTTCAAAACTTCCAATATTTATATTTTTTATATATAAAGAATTAAAAAAAAATAAAATATTAGGGTATTGGCCGTATGTAGCATACAAGAAAAAACCATGCATATATATATATATATATATTCTTAAAATTCTACAAAAATGAATAAAATATAACACAACAAAGATGGTCCCTAAAAAAACTATTTTTTTTTCTCAAATAAAATTCCTTTCATTCTTAAACCCCAAAAAAAAAATTAAACTATGTTACTGTTCAAGTGAATTATAATTCACTTGAACAATAACACAAATGTTGTCTTTTGACACCACAAAAAATAAATGCCCCCTTTTAAAATCTACCCAAAACCTTACTGCAATTGCAGAAGGTTTCCCCATAAATTTCAATTTCCTTCCCCGGCCTAAACTTATCAAAGATAAACCCTCCTAGATTATGAAGCAAAAAAGAAAAACTTCTGAACTAAAAAGGGGTTAATGATAGCCCCTTCTCCTAATTCCTAGAAAATGTTTGAACTAAAGAGGGGGTTGATGACAGACCCCCTCTCTTGGTTCCTTATGCAATTAGAAAAAAATGAAACAAAGAAACCGCAACTCTAACACAAAAAGAAAGAAAATCTAAACTTATAGCCACGAGAAGAAACATAAGCTGACATTCATTGTATGGTAATAAAGGAAATAGAAAACAAAAGTGAAAATCTAAAAGATAAAATAGTTTTTTTAAAACATCAAAACAAATACCTACAGGTCTCACTAAAATGGTTTACTGCACCAATGAAATAAAAACGCACCAATGAAATAAAAACCAAGTGCACGTTGCTGTCAAGGTTTAGAGCAAAAACCCCCTCTTCATCTTGTCTTTTTTTCTTTTCTCTTTAAGGTGTTTTTCTTTTATTTCTCTGCTTTCTTTCTTTCGTTCTTTTCTGCTCCCTTTTTTTTGCTTTCGTTCCCTCCCTTTTGTCCTCTCTTTTTCTTATTTTCTACCGCTTTTCTGCTCTCTTTTCTTCTGCCACCCTGGGTCATTAGAGGAGCTTATATATAGTCTAACATATCTCTATTTAGGAAGAATTCAATGCATTAATCCTAGGATGCAAATCTGACACGACGAAAAGATTGATGTCTTCTCCTAAGTGCAGGAGTGTCAAAGTAATAAATAACCCGGCAAGACCGGGGTCGAACCACAGGGAGGTTATTGTACAAATTATAAATAACAACAACAACAACAACAACAACAACAACAATAATAATAATAATAATAATAATAATAATAATAATAAAGAAAGAGAAGAAGATGATGATGATGATGAGAACTTGGAGATAGAATATTAAAGTAAAGATTAAACAATGATAATAACAAATGTCAAGGTTAGAGGTTCCACTAATGGTATTTCAAACAAGTATAGTATAAACTCTTATTGTTCAATTGGAAACCACACATAAAGGAGGTTCCAATCAGATTATAGATTGTTAACATGATTACATTAGTCATCTTATTCAATTAATGCTAATACTTGTAAATTTCGTCAAGCATTCATGATTATAACTTATGTTAACAACAAATCAAGTTCCTTTCATAGCTCAGGTGTCGGTTATACCATACAGTATGGGCTATGAAAGTGCCAAGCATTTGTTGTACCAATTGTTATACAACATAAATCAAGATTAATCATTTAACAAGCAAAGTATTAAAGAGTGAACAAGATAACAAATATAAAACATGTTAGTATTAAACATTAAAGTCCATATTAAGTTTATACCATACTTATTCTTACACCATTAGTGTAACCTTTTCACCTTGACATAATTAACTTAGCTAGACATAATGGAAGAAAGAAAAATAGATAAACAAAATAAGAACATAAAAGTTAACTAAAGAAAGGAAAGGAAATGAAAGGCATAAACTTGATATTAATGAAAACAAAGCATAAAGAATACAAAGAGAGAAAACAAGAGCATGATCTTGATCTGGACACCAAGATGCCTAAATGCATGGCAAATGCCTCCTTTTATAGGCCAAAATTGGGAACTATTGATTTGATGACTAATTGATGAGTAGATGGCCAACCCTTGACTTGGTGACAATCCTTATCTTCTCTTGTCTACCCAAAACGTCAATGATGATGTCAAACTTAGAGCCACTTGAAAACATGAAAGTTCTAAGCAATTGTCTCAGCTTTTGTGTGTAAAAAATTCAGCTCATTTCGACTTCTAGAACTCCAGATATGGCCAAAATACTGAACAGTACTCGGGTTGGAGGACAGATTTGGGCTTCTTTGTTGTTGCAATAATTTGGACTTGAAAATGGCCTTTTTAGATCTTGGGCTCCATATGAAAGTTGTAGGCCTATGTCTTACCTTTCCATTCATATAAAGTAGACCTAAAAATGAGATCTATAGCTCCAGATATGACCCAATTACCAAACCGTGTTCCGGTTTGGATTGCACCGACATCTCTTTTCTAAGTTTGATCATCTCTTTGCCTTTGCAATTGAAGTTCTTAAAGTCATCAATCAATCCTTTTATTTATGTGATAGGCCTGCATTTAAAATGGACATTTACCACAAATTAAAGGTATCTTATATTATTAGATAGATTATTATAAAACGTACTTTAGTTAAGGAGTTATTGATACTTAAAGTGCAAAATGATGATATAAAACCATGATAAAAATGTACTTTTGAGTACTAATCAAAATCCCTACTGATTTGCAGTAAAAAAAAAACGTAAAAAGAAACTACAATATTCTGATTTTGTGGTGGTGCTTTATGCCTGATTTCTTTCCAATTTTGGAGGATGTTGTGGCTCTTTTCTTTCATTCCATAGCGCCAGCTGCTCCCTTTGAAATGAGGTAACAAAAACATGGTCTTCAGCTCCAATAATCAAACGTGATGAGACAGGAAAATAGCAGAGAAAAAGGGGAAAAATCAGATGGAGGGTGCGACTGCAAAGTCTTATTTTAACACTTTTTTGATTCAATCCTTGATCCAGAAAAGAAATCCTTTGAATCAATCTCGTAAACTTGGACTATATATCCTTCCCGCAGTAAAATTTTCTACCTTCTCGTTAGATATTTGAACAGGAATATCTTGAGCTTCTGATATCGAAATCAAAGGATTCAGAAGGCCAAATCCATCTACATGTTTAGGACTAAAACTTTGATGAAGAAATTGAAGTGAGATAAAATCTTTTTATAGAACAGAAACTAGTAGTAATCTAGTTGGTGAAAAGGGATTTCCAGGTCTAACTCAAAAACTGACGAATGTCGAGAATCCTGACATGACTGAGAGTATGAACTAAGAACGGAAATCACAAAAACTAAGCCAAAAATATAAATTTTTTAGTGCAGACTCGGGTCAATATCCTTCTTGCAGCAGAGTTCTCTATCTTCCTGTTAGATATTTAAACAGGAATATCTTGAGCTTTTGATATCAAAATCAAGCGATTCAAAAACCTAAAATCATCTATGCATCTAGGACTACTTTGATGAGGGAGTCAAAGTGAGAAAAAATCATTTTATAGAACAGAAATTGGCAGTAATCTAGACGGTCAAAAGGGATTTCCAAGACTAACTCAAAAACTGATGAATGTCGGGAATCCTAACATGACTGAGAGTATGAACTAGAACAAAGGTCACAAAAACTAAGCCAAAACTAGAAATGTTTTAGTGCAAACTTGAGTCAATATTCTTCTCTCAGCAAAATTCTCTACCTTAATGTTAGATATTCAAACAGGAATATCTTAAGTTTCTGATATCAAAATCAAGGGATTCAAAAGCCCAAAATTATCTACGCGTCTAGGAATACAACTTTGATAAGGGAGTCAAAGTGAGAAAAAATCATTTTATAGAACAGAAACTGGCAATAATTTAGTCGGTCAAAAGGGATTTCTAAGTTTAACTCAAAAACTGACGAATGCCGGGAATCTTGACATGACTAAGAGTATGAACTAAGAACAAAGGTCACAAAAACTAAGCCAAAAATAGAAATTTTTTAGTCCAAACTCAGGTGAATATCCTTCTCGCCGTAGAATTATCTACCTTCATGTTAGATATTTAAACAGGAATATCTTGAGCTTTTGATATTGAAATCAAGAGATTCAAAACCTAAAATATCTACGCGTCTAGGACTACAACTTTGATGAGGGAGTCGAAGTGAGAAAAAATCATTTTATAAAACAGAAACTAGTAATAATCTAGTTGGTCAAAAAGGTTCTTGATTTGATAATGGTGAAGCATCCAAATTTGACTAAGAATTTACCCTAAAAACAATGATCCCTAGGACCTAATAAAGGTATAGGTCAATTTTTGAACATGTCATGCATGATAGAATATAGTTAGGATAGTCAGATATCTTACGAAACCATATCAGAATCAGAACCTAAGTTGGAACAAAAGAAAAAAATTGCAACAACAGCAAAACCCCCCCTTTTTTTTGCTTTTGTCATTTTTCTAGCAAACATGAGATGCACTCCCACACTTGGTTTAAAATGAGTATACACCATCAATAGCATGTGGGGTCCAAAATTGACTAACAACAATAGTTAATCACAATAATCAATCCTTTGAATTGTGAGAATACCTGCATTTAAAATAACCATTCACCATAAATTAAAGATATCTTATATTATCAAATTTGTTATTATAAAACATGCTCTAGTTAAGGAGTTATTGATACTTCATGTGCAAAAATGATGATTGATTAATACTTAAAAGTGTATTTTTATCAAGGTTTTATATAATCATTTTGCACTTGAAGTATCAATAACTCCTTAACTACAGCATGTTTTATAATAATATATATAATAATATAAGATACCTTTAATTTATGGTAAATATTTATTTTAAATGTAGGCCTATCACATAAATGAAAGGATTGATTGATGAATTTAAGAACTGAAATTGAAAGGACAAAAAGATGACCAAACTTAGAAAAGAGATGTTGGTGTAATCCAAACCGGAACACTGTTTAGCAATTGGATCATATCTAGAGCTCTAGATCTCAGATTTAGGTTTACTTTAAATACATGGAAAGGTAAGACATGGGCCTACAACTTTCATAGGAGCTCAAGATCTAAAAAAGCCATTTTCAAGTCCAAATTGTTGCAATAACTAATAAGCCTGAATCTGTTCTCTAGCTCGAGCATTGTTCAGTATTTTGGCCACATCTGGAGTTCTAGAAGTCGAAATGAGTTGAATTTTTTACACAAGAAATCTGAGATAATTCCCTAGAACTTTCATTTTCAAATGACTCCAATTTTGATGTTATCAACGATGTTTTGGACAGATAAGAGAAGATATGGATTGTCACCAAGTCAAGAGTTGGCCACCCACTTATCAATTTGTCATCAAATCAATAGTTCCCAATTTTGGCCTATAAAAGGGGGCATTTGTCATGCATTTAGGCATCTTAGTGTCCAGAACAAAATCATCCTCTTGCTTTTTGTCTTTGTATTTTTTTGTAATGTTTATGCTTTGCTTTTATTAATATCAAGTATATGTCTTTCATTTCCTTTCATTTACTTAGTTAACTTTCATCTTATTTATGTTCTTATTTTATTTATTTATTTTTCTTTCTTTCATTATGTCTAGATAAGTTTATTATGTCAAGGTGAAAAAGGTTACACTAATGGTGTAAGAATAAGTATAATATAAACTTAATATGGACTTTAATGTTTGACACTAACATGTTTTATATTTGTTATCTTGTTCACTCTTTAATACTTTGCTTGTTAAATGAGTAATCTTGATTTATGTTGTATAACACTTGGTACAACAAATGCTTGACACTTTTATAGCTCATACTGTATGGTATAACCGATACCTGAGCTATGAAAGGAACTTAATTTATTGTTAACATAAGTTATAATCATGAATGCTTGATGAAATTTACAAGTATTAGCATTAATTGAATAAGATAACTAATGTAATTATATTAACAATCTATAATCTAATTGGAACCTCCTTTGTGTGTGGTTTTCAATTGAACAATAAGAGTTTATATTATACTTGTTTAACATACCATTAGTGGAACCTCTAACCTTGACATTTGTTATTATCATTATTTAATCCTTTCATTAATATTCTATCTCCAAATTCTCATCATTTTCTTCTTTTTCTCTTTCTTTACCACTACTGCTACTGCTACTACTACTACTACTACTCCTACTGCTACTACTACTACTACTATTATTATACTTGTTGTTATTATTGTTATTATTATTGTTATTGTTATTATTGTTGTTATTGTTGTTTATAATTTATACAATTAACTTTCCTGTTGTTCGACTCCGGTCTTGCTGGACTATTTATTACTTCGACACTCCTACACTTATGATAAGATATCAATCTTTTAACCGTGTCAAGTTTTTGGCGCCGTTGCCGGGGAGGTAAGTTCTTGTACAAATTATAGTATTTATTTTATTTTCTCTTTTCACTTTTCTTGTATATAACTTAGTTTCTTTTCTCTTGTTTCTTCTTCTTTTGTTTTCTTTTTCCTTTTATTCTATTCCTACACGTGCATGGGAGTGTGGTCACGTACATCAAGTGGTATACTTTGTAGGGTATCCTCATTATTTTTAGAAAATATGGTCGAAGAAGATAATCAATTACTTCATAATGAGAATAATGAGAATAACCGTGACAGAACAGTTAAAGACCATATGAATTCCACAAGAATAAGTGCACTATCATGTTTAGTTTTTCCTCCCATTGCATCTCATTTTAATTTTAAACTAGGCATTACTCAATTTTTACCTTCTTTTCATGGCTTAGAATTGGAAAATCCATACTTGCATTTAAAGGAATTTAAGGAAGTTTGCAATATATATAATAATTTAAATTGTAGCATGAACAACATCAGATTAAAGCTTTTTCCTTTTTCATTAAAAGATAAAGCTAAAACATAGCTATAAAATTTAAGACTAGGATCCATTCGTGCTTGGGATGAAATGCAATAATAGTTTTTAAAGAAGTTTTTCTTATCTCATAAAACAAACTCTTTCAAGAGACAAATCACCACTTTCACTAAAAAACCAGAACAAACATTTTACCAATGTTGGGATAGGTATCGAGACTTACTTAGTACTTGCCCTCATCATGGTTTTGAAATATGGAGATTGGTTTCATATTTCCATGAAGGGTTAACACCTAGAGATAGGCAAATGGTTGAATTGATGTGCAATGGAACTTTTGAAGATAAAGATCTTGATGAAGCAAAGGAGTACTTAGACTTGTTAGCTGAAAATGCTCAAAATTGGGACACCGCAAGTACTTATGAGACATAGAGTAAAACTCAACCTCATACATCTAGCGGAGATATGTACAACCTTAGAAAAGATCATGACCTTCAAGCCAAGTTTGCATCTTTAGCTAGAAAAGTCGAGACACTAGAATTGAAAAATAGTGGTCAATTAAAATCTGTTGAAAACATTGTGTGTCAAATATGTGAAACAAATGAACACTCAACCAACGATTGTCCAACCTTGCCTTTTTTTAAGGAATGTCTCCATAAACAAGCCCATGCTTTAAACAGTTTCTAAAGGGCTAACCACAACCCATACTCACAAACATATAACCCTGGTTGGAGAAATCACCCAAATTTTAGTTGGAAGAGTGAGAACAACAACGCACAAACTTCACAACTATCATTTTAAGCATACCATAATTTCCAAAATTCTCATGGATATGCCCTTATGATCCACCTCCTAGAAGAAATCTTAAGGAAACATTGCATGCATTCGTTGAAAAGCAAGAGACAATTAATACTCAACTTGCTCAAAACATAACAAATTTTAAAGTTACTCTTACAAAATTAACATCTGCTCTCAATTTCCAAGAAAAAGATAAGTTTCCATCTCAACCACAACAAAATCCTAAGGGGCAATACAATGCAATGCAAGTAGTTCCGGAAGCCAACACATGGATCAAGTCAAATTAGTCACTACTCTTCGCAGTGGTGAGGTTATTGAAAAACCCTCTCTTAAACCTTATAAAAAATGATGAGTCAATCTCTAAGGGTAAGGAAGGGGTTAAATTTGAAAATTGTAAAAGAAAGATTGATTCTCCACCAGCACTTCCATTTTCTTATGCCATGACCAAACAAAGGAAAGTAAATCACAACTCTGAAAATTTTGAAACTTTCAAACAGGTAAAAATCAATATACCTTTGTTAGATGCTATTAAACAGGTTCCTTTCTATGCTAAATTTTTGAAAGATTTATGCAATGTGAAGAGGAAACTGAATGTGAAAAAGAAAGTCTTTTTAGCCGAACAAGTAAGTGTCATTCTTTATAACAATAATACTATTAAACAGGTTTGTTAGTGTTCGTTATTTCAGGTGATATCTTCTATACTCTATCTTTCTACCTTTAAACATTGAGAACAATGTCTCGTTTTAGTTGGGGGGAGAGGGTAGTAGCTAAAAAAAAAACTATATTTTCTATTTCATAAAGCATGTGCAAAATTATTGTTACTATAATGGTAGAGTAAGGAGAACTTTTTATGACTCTTGAGACGCATCTTAGTAATCATTCGTAACAAGGTTTATCATAATACTTCTTGAAATATTCAAATTTACAAACTCTCGCATTGTTATCACTTAATTTTACTCATATACTTATTTAACATGTATTCTTAAACCTTAATTTACACACACACTTTAAACATATGATTGTGGGTTGCATATTGGATTATTATATTATTTATGTTCTTTTATTAAAGGTAACAACTAAGGGAAAGGGATAGTATATAATTAAAAAAAAGAAAAAAATGATAATAATAAAAATATAGATAAATTTGGCTTCGTAGCCTTCCTAACCTAAGTAATTAAGCTCGAAGGGGTGTTTTAACATTTAATACCCTAAAGTCAATTGACTTGGGAGCTATTGGCTCAACACTTGTTACATGGGTTGAGGAGAAAAGCTTAAGGAAATCAAACATTGCACTATCTACATATCAGTATCTGCGACCCGAGTTACTAAGCTCGTAGGGGTGTCTTAAAACCTAATGCCATAAGACCAACTGGTCTAAGAGTCATTAGCTGAAAGCTCGTTACATGGGTTAAAGATGCATGATGTTTTAAATTATATGTATATATATTAAAAAAAAAGAAGACAAAAATAATAATCTCAACCTAAAGAAGTTAACCTTAAACATTAGAACAAAAATTTTGTTTTCTTCCAAGAAAAGCCCCATAATTATGTGTAGACACATTGAGGACAAAAGAAAGGTTTATGAATATGTTGTTAAGAGGTATTGAGTGGATATATAAATTTAATGAGAGTTTATTTATCTCGATAGATTAATGAAAGTTAAATAATGACCACCTTGCTTTGTGGAATTTGCAAGGTATTTTTCTATTTTAACGCTTTGATTACTAGGGACTAGTAATAAGCTAATTAAGGGGTGTGATTGATACTTAAAAGTGTATTTTTATCAAGGTTTTATATCATTATTTTGCACTTGAAGCATCAATAACTCCTTAACTAAAACATGTTTTATAATATATCTAATAATATAAGATACCTTTAATTTATGGTAAATGTTCATTTTAAATCCAGGCCTATTACATAAATGAAAGGATTGATTGATGAATTTAAGAATTGAAATTGAAAGAACAAAGAGATAGTCAAACTTAGAAAAGAGATGTCGGTGCAGTCTAAATCGGAATACTGTTTAGTAATTGGATCATATTTAGAGTTGTAGATCTCATATTTAGGTTTACTTTATATGGATGGAAAGGTAAGACATGGACCTACAACTTTCATAGGAGCCCAAGATCTAAAAAGGTCATTTTCAAGTCCAAATTGTTGCAATAACAAAGAAGCCTGAATCTGTCCTCCAGCCCGAGCACAGTTTAGTATTTTAGCCATATCTGGAGTTCTAGAAGCCGAAATAAGCTGAATTGTTTACACAAGAAAGCTGAGATAATTTTCATGTTTTCAAGTGGCTCCAATTTTGACGTTATCAATGATGTTTTGGGCAAACAAGAGAAGATAAGGATTGTCACCAAGTCAAGAGTTGGCCACCCACTCATCAACTTGTCATCAAATCAATAGTTCTCAATTTTGGCCTATAAAAGGAGGCATTTATCATGCATTTAGGCATCTTAGTGTCTAGATCAAGATCATGCTCTTGCTTTCTCTCTTTATATTTTCTTTATAATGTTTATGCTTTGCTTTTATTAATATCAAGTTTATGCCTTTCATTTCCTTTCATTTACTTAGTTAACTTTCATCTTATTTATGTTCTTATTTTGTTTATTTTTTTTCTTTCATTATGTCTAGCTAAGTTTATTATGTCAAGGTGAAAAGTTTACACTAATGGTGTAAGAATAAGTAGAAGATAAACTTAATATGGACTTTAATGTTTGATACTAACATATTTTCTATTTGTTATCTTGTTTACTCTTTAATACTTTGCTTGTTAAATGACTAATCTTGATTTATGTTGTATAACACTTGGTACAACAAATGCTTGGCACTTTCATAGCCCATACTGTATGGTATAACCGACACCTGAGCTATGAAAGGAACTTGATTTGTTGTTTACATAAGTTATAATCATAAATGCTTGATGAAATTTACAAGTATTAGCATTAATTGAATACGATGACTAATGTAATCATGTTAACAATTTATAATCTGATTGGAACCTCCTTTATGTGTGGTTTTCAGAACAATAAGAGTTTATACTATAATTGTTTGACCTATTATTAGTGGAACCTCTAACCTTGACATTTGTTATTATCATTGTTTAATCCTTTCATTAATATTCTATCTTCAAGTTCTTATCATTTTCTTCTTCTCTTTACTACTACTACTACTATTATAGTTATTGTTGTTATTGTTATTGTTGTTGTTATTGTTATTATTGTTGTTATTGCTATTATTGTTGTTTATAATTTGTACAATTAACCTCCCTGTGGTTCGACCTTGGTCTTGCCAGGTTATTTATTGCTTTGACACTCCTACACTTGGGAGAAGACATCAATCTTTTAATCATGTCAATGATATAAAGCCTTGATAAAAATGCACTTTTAAGCACTTATCAGTGAACAAGATAACAATACAAAACATGTTAGTATCAAACATTAAGGTCCATGTTAAGTTTACACTATATTTATTTTTATACCATTAGAGTAACTTTTTCACCTTGATGTAATAAACTTAACTAAACGTAATGAAAGAGAGAAACATAAATAAACAAAATAAGATAAAAGTTAACTAAATAAATGAAAGGACTTGAAAGGCATAAACAAGATATTAATGAAACCAAAACTTAAACATTACAAAAATACAAAGAGAAAAAGCTAGAACATGATCTTGATTTGAAAACCAAGATGCTTAAATGCAAGGAAAATGCCTCCTTTTTTATAGGCTAAAATTAGGAACTATTGATTTGATAACTAATTGATGAGTGGGTGGTCAACTCTTAACTTGATGACAATTCTTATCTTCTCTTATTTGAATAAAAAATCTTTGATGACATCAAAATTTGAGCTATATCTCCACATGAAAGTTCTAGAAAATTATCTCAACTTTCCAAGAAAAAAAATTAAGGTCATTTGACTTGTAGAACTCAAGATATAGGTTGAACGTCATTTAGACTTGTAGAACTTAAGATATAGGCTAAACACTGAATAGTGTTTGGACTGCAGGACAAATTCAGACTTTTTTATTATTGCTACAATTTAAACTTAAAAACAACCTTTTTAAATCTTAGACTCTACTTGAAAGTTGTAGGTTTATGTCTTACCTTTCCATCCATATAAAGTAAACCTAAATTCGAGATCTATAGCTCCAGATATGACCCAATTACCAAATAGTATTCTAATTTGGACTACTTAGACATCTCTTTTCTAAGTTTGATCATCTATTTATCCTTTCAATTTCAGTATTTAAATTTATCAATCAATTTTTTTATTTACGTGATAGGTCTATATTTAAGATAAATATTTACTATAAATTAAATGTATCTTATATTATTAGATATGTTGTTATAAAACATGTTTTAGTTAAAAAGTTATTGATATTTCAAGTATAAAATGATAATATAAAACCTTAATAAAAATACAGTTTTAAATACTAGTTACCCTTACTTAGAACTAACAATCATTAATCTCTTCACCAATAGCAAGGGAAATCACTAGAATCAACAGTAGGCACTAACATTTCACCTATCAATTGTCATACAACTCTTTATATCTCGAGGTAAGCTAATATGACTAGGATTTATAAATATCTTGGATCATTAGGTAAAAAACAATGAACATTTTGAAACACAATACACAATCTCTCTTGTTTTTGACATTATTTTTCTAGTACATTACCTCTTCTCTTATATTAACTGAAACATTGGATAGTCATGTTTCACAATAGACTTTTTTTTTTCTAGAATAATAAAACACATATGTGAAGTTTATATTCAAGCTCGCATATTTCTCCCATCACAATCTATAATAAATTATAATTTTTATTTAAATTTTTTTCATGAATTATCAATAGCAAATGTGTATATATAAAAGGAGCATCTAGGAGTTTAAATTACCTAAAATATAAAAAAATAATTGAAACAAAGATGTAGTGAAGTAGAAAAGGGTTGGCCCCTTTGCACAAAGCTTCGAGGCGAAGATATATTACAGAAGAAAAATAAAAATGAAGGATAAAAGAGAAGAGGAGATGCTAAAATATAAACACCTAGAATATGTAAACGGCCCCTTTGCACAACGCTTCGAGGCGAAGATATATTAGAGAAGAAAAATAAAAATGAAGGATAAAAGAGAAGAGGAGATGCTAAAATATAAACACCTAGAATATGTAAACGGCCAGCTGGGCTTTCAATGCACTCCGAATTCTACATGGTCGCTGATGTTGTTGCTAAAATAATTTCGCTTGCATCCTTGCCTTTTAAATCGAAGGTATCCGTGCGTCTCCTATTTTATGTTATGAGAACGTGGATGCAAATTACCTCGCAATAGGGAGTTAAAAAAATCTACAATTTTATTTAAAAATTATGATATGTTTTATAATTTTCTAAAATATTATCTTATTGATTTTAGATAGGAAAATTTTATTTAAAAAAGAAAACCTTTAATTAAAAATAAAAAAAATTATGATGGATCACTAATCTGAAGCCCAAGCTTTCCTGGGCTTCAATGAAAGGCTAACATGCTAGGCCTTTAACAAAACTTGACATGCATTGTTAGGCTGGAAGATCAAGCCTATGTAACTAGCTTAAAAGGGGAAAAGCCCCAGGACACTTGAGTTCAGAAGGCGAGGCCTGTGTGCTTTTATTTTTTAATAAATGAGTGCTTTCATTTTTTAATAAGCGAACAACAACATGTTATCTGCATGCAAAAGTAACCTATTATCTATTATAACATTTTTTTTATCACCTTTGAAGATGAATTCGAGTTTTTGAACTCTAAAACCTAAATTTCAACTTGTATTTATATATAAACTCACCAAAAATATCCTATGAGCCCCAATAACTTCATTTGCAACGCAAAACAACATGTCATAAGTATAAAAAATTTTAAAAAATCAAAATGAATAAAATAAAACTTTACGGGCTCTCATTTACTCTTTATTGGCATAGTTAAAAAGTCAAACAATCTTCATTAAGCTGCTCTTTTCACGATGAATTCACTGACACTAAATTTAGGTTTTTTAATGGTCTACCAAAGCTTTCTCTCTTCTCTTCTTTTTAGCGACTTTGGTTTCTTTTGTTTTAGTATTCAAGGACGACAATATGAGATTACACAATTTTCTACAATGCTAATGGTGATTTGCTCTTCCTAAACAAAAGCAAAAGCTACATGAAATAATCAATAGTGTTTTCTTTCTTGATGAACAATAGAAATTGCAATACAAACAAATAGTAAAGCTACTACAAATAAACACACACTCTTTAATTTTAACTAGTCATCTAACTTGCATGTCATTGAGGATTGAATTATTTTTTTAACTAAAAAAATAAATACACGCCTTTTCAACACATTTTTTAAATATAAAAATCTCAATCATAAATTAAAAAACTCATACATACATTCAATTAAATATAATAAAATTTATTTGTTCTAATAAGTATAAAAATAGTTATTAATTATAATTAAAACTAAATAAAAAATTCAAAAAATAAATATAAATCGAGATCAATAAGAATTTCACAAAACTTGGCTGCTTAGAGATTTCAATTTGTTTTGAGAGCCCGGCATTAATTATCGGATTCCAAGTCGAAGAACCTATATATATTAATAAATTGGATGAGAATTCTCAAAACAGCATCATTGTAAATTTTGATGTTAAAATAAAAAATAAAAAATATTAGCTCCATCGGAAGTCCGAGCTTTGAGCACAAATATAAATCAGGTGGCCAAGACAACAATTTGGGGTGTAGTATTCATAACCGACCCATCATGTGAGTTTTCCTCATCTTCCACATGAAGGGCTTATTCACATTTAACACGCGAGGAAAAAAAAAATAAGTGTGCCTCAGAAAAGTTAGGTGTTCCTCGTGTGATGTAAAGCAAACACTCGGCATCAATTATTTGACGTCCTTTTCCATCTTTCCCATCTATACAAGGCACTGCAAAAACAGAGGAAATGTGGCTTGGTGTTGTACCCAAAACTCTTAATTTGGGAAAAGAGTTTGTTCCTGTGGTTAAGAGCTGGTGCTCTTTAGATGCAAACTCTTGAGAAGCTAGTCCGATTATCATCATCGCAAGACCTAACTCTTGTTTGTTCCTCTTTAAAATAATAATCCAAGAGTCTTTTCTGGTGAAAGCACATGCCGGAATTACCTAGCTAGTCGTGGAGTTTAGGGTTACTAAAGCTATATATTAATGTACAAAGAGTTCAAGTTTCATTATGCAAATGGGAACAACAAAAAAACATAATCAAAGAATAAAATGAACCAAAAAAGAAAGAGGAGAATAAAAGAAAACAGATCCATTAAGCTTATACACAGGCAATCTATGTTCATAGATTTTGCATGGCCGTTTACCATGGAATAAGAGCTCATACACTGGGGGGAGATGGGAGCCATTAACTTAATTGTTTGTAGTAAAAATTAATATCAAATTAATAACGATGATAATGTGGAAACGAAACGCAGAAAGGCCACATGTTGGACAAGCAAGGATTTTAGAGAGAGCATGTGAAGACATCCTGGCTTCCGTGGCAAGTTAGGCCAGTGTCGTCCGTCAATTTGGCAAGGGCATTCATCAAAGTGGGAAAGAATTTATCGACAGCCATGCTGAGATTGGCTAAAAATATTTTTTATGTAGATTGATGCGTGTCAACTTTCTACTGAAAAATGCTTTCATCTATTTCATCGACAGAGCCACCAGATTACGACCAAAGTGGAGTTATAAATTACATATCGATTGAGAGTTTTAGGCAGAGAATTAACTAATACATAGATAGAAAGTGGATATTAATTACTTCATTTGTGGATAATCTTAATGCATGCATTCGTTGAATGACTGTGTTTTATTTTATGCAATCCTTCCTTCCTTCCATTCTTTCTTTCACAGTCGCTATCTACCAATAGAGGCCGTCTGTTCTTCATTCACTTATCCCATGTTATTGCGTTGCCAAGATGGCGGACAATCCCTCTCTCTAATTAAATTGTGTGTTCAATATATATCTGATACTCATAAGAAAAAAAAAAAGTTAACTTGTCTAAATCCTAGTTTTAAGGTTATCATATCACTGCAAAAATTATACTTAGGTGAAAAGATACGTTTTCTTTAACTTCTTGTGAGTTAGAAGAGATAGACGTAGATTTCTCTACGTCAGCTTTAATGCTAATGACAGTACTATTTGCTCAAATCTTCATAGCAATATAATTTTATATAAGATAAATAGAACAAAATTTATTAGTGATCAAGTAATAATGATCTTAAACTTATATAATTTAATCAGTGCTTCATTTACGTGGAAAATATTTTGTTTTCTACCCTGAAGTTTGTGTGTATAACTCATTGTTTATCTGGTAAATGTCTGTGTCTAACAAATGAGGTATGGATGATCGCTGTCAAAACTTCATTTTGTCTTTTTATAAGAGAAACGTGTTAACCTTGCATATTATTTAATCTTGTTTTAATACAAAAAACTTTAGATGATTCTTCTTCTGAGAAACCTGGAAACCTAAAATAAAAATAATATATGAAGATAAACCTTAGGCTTGCTTTTCAGAAGAAGATTTCTTCTTTTTATTAACATAAACCACAACTTGGAAGTGGTTGACAAAAATAATTATTATTGTATGTTTAGAAAATAATAAAATTATATTTAAGAATATCACCTAATAATTTAAGTTTTTTTATTGAATTAATTTTTTAATATAATATCAGAATATTAATGATCAAGTAGTCATGAATTTAAATCTCATTATCTTTATTTATTTTATAAAATTAAACACAAGATAATATAAGTTTATGTAAGTTTCAAACTTAAAGATTTTCATTTGATAAAGTATGTTACAAAATAATATAAATTATATCTTAAAATTTTAACTAATTACTTAAATTTTTGGGTTAAATTGATCATTTAATACTATATATGTTGAATTTAAACTTTACACCATAACTTTTTTTTTTGTCATTACTGTTGCTTATTTAATATCATTCAAGAAGGTTTTAATCTCCGTTTAATACTTTGAAATAGCCTCGGAAGACCTTAAGCTTACAAGAAGCCAAAGCCTCAAAATTCGACACAAACTTTCTAATTTGAAAATTAGTAGTCAAGATAATTGATTTTCAACTAAAACATTAGATAAAAGGTTATGTCATAAGATCTTTTCACTAATGTCATCAAACATTTTCAAACATTTTCTTTGATGATGATGATAATATCTCTACTTAAACTAATTTATGAGATAACATTAAATTTTATTTTATCAGAAGTCGTGGAACCTTAATTTACTCAAAAATGATATTTATATTAAAAAATAGTAGAAAACAATCATTTGATTATAAACAAAACTACCCATTTATAGCAATTAAAAGAAGAAATTGTTTTAGAAAAGTAGAACAAAAACTAGCGCAGCCTCTTACCAAAAAGAAGATTGAGATAATCAAAAGAAAATCAAATCATTGACTTTTTCTAGGATATCAGTAGTTTCATGGCATAGAAAGCAACATGTATTATATCTAACATATGAAAAAAATAATTTAATAAAGAAACTAATCCCATCCCATCTGAATAAACTTTGAACAAGAAACCTTTATAGAAAAGAAATTCAAGATCTCTTACGCAAATTAATAATTAGATAAAGTAGGTTTCCTTAGATTTGTGCAACATTTTATACTATTAAAATGTTTTAAAATGTTATTTATTATAAATCTATTAGTAAGGTTTTAAAATGTTTTAGTTACTTATTTGAAACTAAAAGAATTTTCTTCTGCAATTTGCTAAAGCTAAGATATATATATTTTTTTTACTTTTATGTTAAATATCAATTTTAAAAAAATATTAAAAAAAATCGATACAAAACTATATCCATAGTTCTATTTGGTCAATAGAAATAGAGTATAATGCTTGTAATTTGGTCTAAAAAATACTCCCTTACAATTCTAAAGGATTAAGAATAATATTTATTCAAAATTTTCTCAAATTCTCATAATTTATATAGATGATATTTTAATTTTCTTTTTTAAAATAAATCAACTTTTCAAACTTCTAGCAATATTACTAGATATCTCTAAGAAAAAATGATCTTATTATATCTAGATTTAAATTAAGTTTATTCCAAACCAGAGTTTGATCATTCTTTAATTACTATATATATTTATCAAGTAACAATTATTTCTATAGAATAAAGATCAATTCAATTTGTTGTAATTCTAATATTAAATTACGGATAAAAACAATTACATATGAAAAACTTTAACTATATCATAGATTTTTATCCAAACCATATATACAAACCTTTGCATGATAGGTTTGTTTAAAAAAAAAAAACATCTTTCTTGGTCTAATCAATACATATAATTAAGTCACAGAACTCTAATGTCTTCACATAGCCTATCCAAAGTTCTTCAAAATAATTAAAACGAAAACATTTGAGTTGGATATGCTGGCATTCTAAAACAATTACATATTTAAATGACATGAGTAGTTTAGTCATTTTGAATTAGAGCATTGAAAAGATGCATAGAAAAACTATTCTACTATCAATTTTAGCCAAATTGCTTTTCATTCCAAAGTTTCTCTCAATCTAAAAAGACATATAGAAATCCAAAATATGGGCTCAAATGGACTCAAATGAAGATGAAATTTCCTCATCAAAAGCTTCTAGCTCAAACTCACCAAAAATACCCAAACACTTGTTGACAAAGCTTCTCTAAAGGTTATATCACATGGTAAGAACAACTATGGCCTCAACAATTAATGCCATCATTTACTAAAATAAAAAGAAAAATCCTCATAGCAGGAGAAATAAGTCTTGATATATCAAGCCATGCAATCTTGAGTTTGACAAAGCAGCTTTAGTTGCTGCAAAATCCAAAGATGGTATTAAATCAGATGCCCCTCTTCAAACTATTTTCCCAAATAAATAAAGAAGTGATGATTTCAAAAACTCCTCAAAATAATTTTCAAAGGCAAGAAAACTAAATTTTCAAGAATTTCTGCTAATATATAGAAAATGGGTTTCATCATGAAAATCCAAGGATTATTTCAACAAATATTTTCCTGCCATGCTATAATTTTAAAACATAGAATTTAGTTTTTTCAATGAAAATACACTGATTGAAACACAAAACTCAAAAGACCAATCAAATTTTTTAAGTTATTTCAATTGCATGCAGCGGGCTAGCCTTTTCGCCTATTTTATTGTGGTTGCATACATTGCATTCCGCTGCTGGCTCTACCATCTAAGAGACTGGCTTTGCTGCCCAAATCAATTGCTTTTTATCTCCATCAATTAAGAAAAAGCTTCTCAGACTACTCATAAATAAGCGGATGCAAAGGTGTGTATATATAAGATACTGTATACATTCATACATTTGTGTGTGTATTACAAGCCTTTGATGCTTAAGAAGTTTTAGCGTACGTAAAATACAACCGAGTGGCAACTATATATAGACAAACCCTAATTATACTGATCCAAAATAGGATCATTTGGGACATAGCAGAAATGTTCCCATAAACTTAATTAATCGCCATTAAGTAGCTGCATGGACCACAGATCCTCCATGCTCCAATAATTTTCGTTCAGTTCTTGAGGTATATTTACTCCTGAAAAGGCCTCCACGTCTCCTTGGTAGGATGGCTGATAATTGGACACCATTAATTCGGTTATGCTGGAAACTTTGCTGCTATTGCTCCCATGTTCATTCGTCTCAGAACTGACCTGTTCAGCAAATGTTTCAGCCTGCTTAATGTGCTTCTGGATTCTAGTTCTCCAGTAATTTTTTATTTCGTTGTCGGTCCTCCCTGGAAGATGCTTTGCAATCTTCGACCACCTGGATGCGCCAAGAAATTTTCGAAAAAGATCGAAAAAATGCTTAATTTCCTTCTGGTCAGTCCTCTAATTATCGCATATATGATTTATAATGGTTGAGGAAAATAATTTGAAAAGAAAGCTATAAAAATCACCACAAGTGTGAGGAAGAAATTGCCATAAGAACGATTCGAAAATGTCACAAGTAAAAGTAATTCCAAAAAGATGCCTTAACTTTGTCATATTATCTTCCATTTATTGAAAGATTCTCTTCATCTCGAGCTACTTTCAACTACAAAAGAGTACTTTCCGTATAAACTTGTGCTTATTTCTGTAAATATTTTTACTTACATTTATGCTAAAGAAATTGGAACAAAATAATTCTGAAAGCTAACTTTTTAGACATAAGCCACACCATCTCACATAATCCAATATGAAAAAACATATATAATTTCTCGATATACAAAAATATATGAGTCTAGACCACTAGTAGTAATATATCGAGAATATGACAATTTAAGATTATTTGAAGGGACCACATGTGCACAACGCATTTTTATAATTAAGGGACTAGACAAAACATCTCGCAATAAATTAAACCATGATAATTCAATATTCCAATCGACTATAATTTTTAAATTAAAAGTATTATAGCAATTTTGTATGTAAATAATTACTAGCCCCATGCTTCGTGAATGTTTTAGATTTACAGCGTGGCTAATTTTCGAGGTCCGGAGTTATTGTAGGAGGAAATCATCTACCACACGTTCAAAAAATGGCTTTAGTAATCATCAACTTCAATGCTAAAGGCAATTGTAATTCAAACGCACAAAAACATAATTTATCTGTAATTTGATAATATAGAGATGCCACTTTAATAAAAAAAAATGAAAGTAAAAGAAATCATTGTTCAAGTCATACAAAATTGCTTAGAATTATTATTAAATTTGACTTATAGATCAATTTTAAAATTTTTTATTTTAACTCATTATCTAACCTATATTTAAAATTAAATTATATAAAAATTATCTAGACATGATCCAATTAACTTGATGGATCTAAAAGCAACTCAACAAAAAGTAAAATATATGGTTTGATTTTTTAAACAAAAATTTAAGAGATTTTTTTTTGAAATATTAAGATATTAAGATATTAAATTGATTTAGACTTTACAATTTAACTCACCTAATATTTTATTTGATTGATGGACTTCTCTAAATTTAAAAACTTTATTAAATTATTTATTTATTTAATTATATAATAATAGAAATAGACTATTATAACACCAAACATAAATGAGAAGTTGAGACATTTGCTTGAAATTATAATAATTTTATTAAAAACAAACTAAAATAATCTATTAAAATAAATTTAAAATAAAAAAATATTAAAAAATAAAATTCAAAAAAGAATGACAAAAGTTAAAGTAAAAATGAGGGAGATTGCCAGAAAAAAGAGTAATAAAAAAAAACACCATTTTATTATTTACATGAATAGTGAAGGAAGCAAATCCCAACTCTTTTAGATATATCAAATAATGCTGCATGTTATTTAGTTTTGAAATTTAAAAACATATAAATAAAAAATTTGAACTTTGTTAATGAAAAGATGAACTTGGTCTTCAAAAGGAAGGTGACGAATTTCAGTCGTTTTTAATACTTTTTAACAAGTAAAGGAAAAAAAAAAGAAAAGAAAAAACTATACACGTGTTGATGCTTAAGGATACGAAAGAGTTTTGAGTAGCATATGTATCTACTGCCACTGTATATACAACTACAACTATGACAAAAACATTAAGGAGTTAGAACAATATGGGTGATATCTACGTCAATCAATTCAAAACAACTTCTCTTTCTCTGTAAAGGTAGGCTTTCCATGTGACAACATGGAAATAAAAAACCTTAAAATAGGATAAATGTAAACTTCTGTTGCCAATTTTGTGTGAATTTCATTCAAGATGCTCACATGGGTCCACTGCCATTATCAATATCTAGCTGTAATATTGGGTTCTGATAGATTTTTAGAACCCTTTTTAGACTGTTTTGTGGAAAAGATCTTTCTTTGTGTATTATGTTTATGTGGGAGAAAAAGGTTTTTTTTTTTAGTAGTACTCGATAAAATGGCGCACCGAAAGCAGCGTTTTTGAGCCAAAATAAGAATATCAAAATCAAAATTTATACCGAGTGGAGTAGGGATCCGTCATCCTTCGTACATGCAGCCACAAGCAGGTAGCACACAATGGGCCGCAATCTCCTCATAGTTTTGGTGGAGGATCGTAGGAGAAATTAGCTGTTTCCCGTTAAAAAATCTATTATGGTTATTGGGTTTTGGGAATTGATATATAAAGGGGACGCTTCTTCAAACACCTGTGTCTTCTTGACATTATATTGCTGATTAATTTGATGATTTGTCATATGTACTAGTTAATGGAGGGTAGGTTCATTAAAAACTGATGTGCAGAAAATATTTAAAAAGCAATAAATCTCTTTAGATTCAAATAGTGAAAGTGTAATGAATTGGTGGGTTTTTTTCAGCCATCAAAGATTCAAAAGCTGAAAATGTTGCTTGAAATCAAATTCTTGTCTATGAACAACGCAGACCGTGTTACATTACTGTCTGCATCTTTCTCATCATGCTCGCTCTGCAATCTGTACGCATAGGGTCTTTAAGAACTGTGCTTTCCCTAATTATAAGGACAGCTGAGAGATCAGGGATTGAATCTCTTCTTCGTCGTCCAATGTCGACAAAGATAAATGCAATACTGTCATACATTGTTTAATTGCTTGAACAAGGTGGGAAAGGAAAATTTATATTATATTTTATGTTCTTGTTTCTGCTTATATATGATTAAGAATACTATACATAGGCAATAATCATAACATGAAGCTAACCTGTTTCCCCACTTAGCATGCAGTTCCATGATCAAGAGCTGTTCTTCAGGTGTAATATTCCCTCGTCGAAGGTCGGGCCGCAAGTAGTTGAGCCAACGGAGCCGGCAACTCTTTCCTGTACGTTTCAGACCTACAATTAGGTCACGAAACAAAAACATGGTCTTTGTTACTAGGGTTTCTCTTAAGAGACCGTCAGGAAAAAAAAATTAAAAAAAAAACCTGGAATGATGAATTATTAGTAAGAGAAAAATTAATAAGATGTATTAGAAACAATACCTGATCACATAAGTTTATTGTGGCCGGGACTATATTACCTCGTTCCTTACGTAGAGTTTTCTCTGTTGGCGCTAACTTCTCTCACTACGTTACAAACATTCTATTCTTGGTTTTCTTTTTCATTTTTTTTCTTTTAAAGAGAATTTTTTTTTTTAGATTAACGTGGGTGTCCGGTCCAGCTTTTATATATCATAACCCAAAACTTTTATTGGTTAGCTTTTTTTTTTAGATTAACATGAGTTAGTTTAGAAAGAATAAAAAGTTAGGCTAGTTTTTGGAATACTTAATTCACCCTTTCTTTTAGATCTTGGGTGGTGATATGACAAAAAAATTAATATCTTCTTTCAAATATAGAAGTGTCGAAGTAATAAATAACCCGGTATGACCAAAGTTGAACCATAGAAAGGTTAATTGTATAAATTATAGATAATAATAATACAACAACAATAATAATACTAACCATAATAACAATAATAAAGACAATAATAATACTAGTAGTAGTAATATTGCTAATAATAGTAATAATAAAAATAAAAATAAGGAGAAGAAGAAGAAGAAAAAGATGAGAACTTTGAGATGGAATATTAATGTAAAGATTAAACAATGATAATAACAAATCTCAAGGTTAGAGATTTCACTAATAATAGGTCAAACAATTATAGTATAAACTTTTATTGTTCAATTGAAAACCACACATAAAGGAGGTTTCAATCGGATTATAAATTGTTAACATGATTACATTAATCATCTTATTCAATTAATGTTAATACTTGTACATTTCATCAAGTATTCATGATTATAACTTATGTTAACAACAAATCAAGTTCCTTTCATAGCTTAGGTGTTAGTTATACTATACAATATGAACTATGAAAGTGCTAAGTATTTATTGTACCAAGTGTTATACAACATAAATCAAGATTAGTCATTTAACAAGCAAAGTATTAAAGAGTGAACAAGATAACAAATATAAAACATGTTAGTATTAAACATTAAAGTCCATATGCCTAAATGCATGGCAAATGTCTCCTTTAATAGGTCAAAATTAAAAACTATTGATTTGATAACTAATTAATGAGTAGGTGACCAACTTTTAACTTGGTAACAATCCTTATCTTCTCTTGTTTGTCCAAAATGTCATTAATAACATCAAACTTGGAGTCACTAAAACATAAAAGTTATAGAAAATTATCTTAGATTTCTTGTGTAAAAAATTCAGGTTATTTGGACTTCTAAAACTCTAGATATGGGTCAAACATTGAATAGTGCTCGGGCTAGAAGACAGATTCAGACTTCTTTATTGTTGCTATAATTTGGACTTGAAAATGATCTTTTTAAGTCTTGGGCTCCACATGAAAGTTATAGGCCTATGTCTTACCTTTTCATCCATATAAAATAGATCTAAATCTGAGATCTATAGCTCCAGATATGACTCAATTACCAAACAATATTCTAGTTTGAATTGCATTGACATCTCTTTTCTAAGTTTGACCATCTCTTTGTCTTTTCAATTTTAGTTTTTAAATTCATCCATCAATTCTTTCATTTATATGATAGACCTACATTTAAAATGAATATTTACCATAAATTAAAGGTATCTTATGTTATTAGATATATGATTATAAAACATGCTTTAGTTAAGGAGTTATTGATACTTCAAGTGCAAAATTATGACATAAAACTTTGATAAAAAATACATTTTTAAGTACTAATCACACCTCCTAACTAGCTTATTACTAGTCTCTAGTAATCAAAGTGTTAAAATAGAAAAATAATTTGCAAATTTCACAAAGCAAGGTATTCATCATTCAACTTCCATTAATCTATTCAGATAAACAAACTCATTAAATTTATATATATATATATATATATATTCTCAATACCTCTTAACAAGATATTAACAAACCTTTCTTTTATGCTCAATATATCAACACATAATTATAGGGCTTTTCTTGGAAGAAAATAAAATTTTTGTTCTAATGTTTAAGGTAAACTTCCTTTGGTTGGGATTATCATTTTTTTTTTGTTCTAATGTTTAAGGTAAACTTCCTTAGGTTGGGATTATTATTATTTTTCTTTTTGTTTAAATATATATACATATAACTTAAAACATCATGCATCTTTAACCCATGTGACGAGCTTTAGGCCAATAACTCCTAAGTCAGTTGGTCTTAGGGCATTAGGTGTTAAGACACCCCTATGAGCTTAGTAACTCGAGTCGCAGATACTGACACATAGATAGTGCAATGTTTAATTTCCTTAAGCTTTTCTCCTCAACCCATGTAATAAGCATTGGGTCAATAACTCCCAAGTCAGTTGACTTTAGGGTATTAGGTATTAAAACACCCCTTCGAGCTTAATTGCTTAGCTTAGAGAGGCTACAAAACCAAACTTATCTATATTTTTATTATCATTATTTCATTTTATTTTTATTTTTTAAAATTATATATTATCCATTTCCCTTAGTTATTACCTTTAATAAAAGAACATAAATAATGTAATAATCGAATGTGCAACCCACAATCATATGTTAAAGTATGTGTGTGTAAATTAAGGTTTAAAAATACATGTTAAATGAGTATATAAGCAGAATTAAATGATAATAATACTAGAGTTTGTAAACTTGAATATTTCAAGAAGTATTATGATAGACCTTATTAAGAATGTTTACTAAGATACATCTCAATAGTAATAAAAAAATCTCATTTACTCTGCCATCATAGTAATAATAATTTTACTTATGCTTTATGAAATAGAAAACATAATTAGTTAATTTATTTTTTTTAGCTACCACCATCTCCCTCCAACCAAAACAAGACATTGTCCTCAATGTTCTAAGGTAGAAAGATATAATATAGAAAATATCACCTAAAATAAAGAACATTGACAAACCTGCAACACACTGAAACAAAAATAAAAAATAATAAAACAAAATAATAAAATGAAAAGACAAGAAAATTACAAATGAAGACTCAAATCTAATTTAAGCTTTTTACGGCTTTTCTTAGATGACCAATTTATGCAACTCATGGAGGGATTAATTATAGGAATGAAAGATTGTAGATGGTCAATCAATTGTTCAGCGGTAGCAGTAGAGATTATGATTTGTCATGCAGAAGATGTTAGAAATTTTTGTTCCATGGTATGATCAAGAAAAGACAATAACTTATCATAATAACCATTAATATTTAACAAACCTATAAGTTTATGGTGAATGTGTAGTTGGGCTCAAGAGAAAATATGAAAGATCTCTTCCAACGTACCTAGACCACCTGGTAAAGCATAGTAAGTTTATAAAACATGGTAGTATTAAACATTAAAGTCCATAGTAAGTTTATACCATACTTATTCTTACACCATTAGTGTAACCTTTTCACCTTGATATAATTAACTTAGCTAGACATAATGGAAGAAAGAAAAATGGATAAACAAAATAAGAACATAAATAAGATAAGAGTTAACAAAGAAAAGGAAAGGAAATGAAAGGCATAAACTTGATATTAATGAAAACAAAGCATAAAGAATACAAAGAGAGAAAACAAGAGCATGATCTTGATCTGGACACCAAGATGCCTAAATGCATGGCAAATGCCTCCTTTTATAGGCCAAAATTGGGAACTATTGATTTGATGACTAATTGATGAGTAGATGGCCAACCCTTAACTTAGTGACAATCCTTATCTTCTCTTGTCTGCCCAAAACATCATTGATGATATCAAAATTAGAGCCACTTGCAATCATGAAAGTTCTAGGCAATTATCTCAAATTTCTTGTGTGAAAAATGCAGCTCATTTCGACTTCTAGAACTCCAGATATGGCGAAAATACTGAACAGTGCTCGGGCTAGAGGACAGATTCGGGCTTCTTTGTTGTTGCAATAATTTGGACTTGAAAATGGCCTTTTTAGATCTTGGGCTCCATATGAAAGTTGTAGGCCTATGTCTTACCTTTCCATCCATATAAAGTAGACCTAAATCTGAGATCTATAGCTCCAGATATGACCCAATTACCGAACAGTGTTCCGGTTTGGATTGCACCGACATCTCTTTTCTAAGTTTGATCATCTCTTTGCCTTTGCAATTGAAGTTCTTAAAGTCATCAATCAATCCTTTCATTTATGTGATAGGCCTGCATTTAAAATGGACATTTACCACAAATTAAAGGTATCTTATATTATTAGATAGATTATTATAAAACGTACTTTAGTTAAGGAGTTATTGATACTTTAAGTGCAAAATGATGATATAAAACCATGATAAAAATGCACTTTTGAGTACTAATCACACCCCCCAACTAGCTTATTACTAGTCCCTAGTAATCAAAGCGTTAAAATAGAAAGACAATTTGCAAATTCCACAAAGCAAGGTATTCATCATTTAACTTCCATTACTCTATCCAGATAAACAAACTCTTGTTATATTTATATACCTGCTCAATACCTCTTAACAAGATATTCATAAACCTTTCTTTTGTGCTCAATGTATCAACACATAATTATGGGGCTTTTCTTGGAAGAAAACAAAATTTTTGTTCTAATGTTTAAGGTTAACTTCCTTGGGTTGGGATTATTATTTTTGTCTTTTTTTTTAATATATATACATATAATTTAAAACACCATGCATCTTTAACCCATGTAACGAGCTTTCAGCTAATGACTCCCAGACCAGTTGGTCTTAGGGCATTAGGTGTTAAGACACCCCTACGAGCTTAGTAACTCGGGTCGCAGATACTGATATGTAGATAGTGCAATGTTTGATTCCCTTAAGCTTTTCTCCTCAACCCATGTAACAAGCGTTGGGCCAATAGCTCCCAAGTCAGTTGACTTTAGGGTATTAGGTGTTAAAACACCCCTTCGGGCTTAATTGCTTAGGTTGAGGAGGCTACGAAACCAAACTTATCTACATTTTTATTATTATCATTTTTTTTTTTTTTTTTTTCTTATTATTATTATTTTTTTTTGTTGTTTTTTTTTTAATTATATACTATCCCTTTCCCTTAGTTGTTACCTTTAACAAAAGAACATAAATAATGTAATAATCCAATATGCAACCCACAATCATATGTTGAAGTGTGTGTGTGTAAATTAAGGTTTAAGAATACATGTTAAATAAGTATATGAGCAGACTTAAGTGATAACAATGCAAGAGTTTGTAAATCTGAATATTTCAAGAAGTATTATGATAGACCTTGTTACGAATGGTTACTAAGATGCGTCTCAAGAGTCATAAAAGATTCTCCTTACTCTGCCATCATAGTAACAATCATTTTGCACATGCTTTATGAAATAGAAAACACAGTTTTTTTTTTTTAACTACTACCCTCTCCCCCCAACTAAAACAAGACATTGTCCTCAATGTTTAAAGGTAGAAAGATAGAGTATAGAAGATATCACCTGAAATAACGAACACTGACAAACCTGAAACACACTGAAACAAGTATAAGTAATAACAAAACACAATAATAAAACCAAAAGACACAAAGATTCACAAATGAAGGCTCAAATCCAATCTAAGCTTTTTACGGCTTTTCTTGGTTGACCAATTTATACGACTCATGGAAGGATCAATTACTGGAACGAAAGAGTGTAGTTGGTCAATCAATTGTTCAGCAGTAGCAGCAGAGATTATGATTTGTCGTGCAGAAGATGTTAGAAATTCTTGTTCCACAGTGTGATCAAAAAAAGACAACAACTTATCATAATAACCATTAACATTTAACAAACCTATGGGTTTATGGTGAATGTGCAGTTGGGCCCAAGAGGAAATATGAAATATCTCTTCCAATGTGCCTAGACCACCTGGTAAAGCAATGAAGGCATCAGCATGGTTAAACATTGCATTCATTCGAGCTGACATTGTAGAGACCTGAAGTTCCTCTCCAATTGTTTTTCCAATGATGTCCCCTTGTGCTAAAGCTTCGGGGATGACCCCCAAAACTTGACTACCTCCTAAAAATGCAGCTATTGACACACCTCCATTAACCTAAGACTGCCTCCCTCATATACTAAATGAATCTTTCTCTCAGCTAGCACGTGACCAAGATGATTTACTGATTCTAAAACCTCTTTTTCTTTCCCAGGACTAAATCCACTAAAAAACAAATATTTCTTATGTGATGACTTGAGGAATTTGCCATTTCTACACACTTAAGTATTTGTTAAATGTGTGAGTTGAGTAGAAATGAAAGGAAGGAAAAGAGGGTTTTATAGATGAGAAATTAGAAAGGCAATCATACCACCTATATGTAGGCTAGCTAGAGTCCTACTCTCTCTCTCTCTCTCTCTTTATTTATTTATTTATTTACTTTTTTAAAAAAGCATGTATATGTACAAGTAGTTGTGATTGTGGCACACTTCTTCCCTTGGTTTTACGTCCAAGAACGGCTTAAACGCCCCCTATGCGTCGAGGATAGGCTTCCCATCCAGTTTTCTTAAAAACTAGCAAACAAAGTCTTTTTTAGTCAGATTCCCAAGACTAAGTGGATCATGTTCTTTATGAAATAGTGGCCATAAATCATGAATTGCACGATGCACATCTCCACTAGGATGCATCTTAAGAGTCAATAGAAGGTTATCTAAAGACTCCTTACTCAGGCCATCCTTAATGAATTGTATTTTATCTTCACGGTTTATAAATTTCATTCCTAAAGAACGACATTTTGTATTACAAGTCCATCTAGCACATCGATGACAAACTTTCAGTTGTTTTGCATGACGTTTCTTTGCAAAAGTGCTTTTACTTGTTCCAGGCATGTGTGAAATAAAGGAGTTAGAGGACTCACCTGATAATCGGACTTTTGCTTCAATCAACCAACAAATATCTTCAGGAATTCCATGATTCATTAATAATCTCAATCTTGCACATCTAGCACGGTAAATTTTTGTAATCGCATTTTGAGACAGAGCAGGAAAATACTGTTTTAATTTTGCAAGATTAGTGTCCATTTTCAAATGAAAATTGGAAAAGAGATTCAAAGAATTGCATAAATATATATATAAATATCAGTTATTATGAAAAACTAAAAGAACCGGCTTAAGTCACGGAGTACCGTTATCCGCCATTTGACCGGGGTAAGAGAAACTAGCAAAAAAATTACTCAAAATAATAATAATAATCAATATTTATATACAGGATCACCCAATTCAATAGAGTCATGTTCAACTGAAAAATTGTCAAAATAAACTTTCAGACGTTGTCCATTTACCTTGAAAACATTGCCAGTCTTTGGATTCTCGATAATGTAGGCCCCATATGGATACACATGTTTCACAATAAAAGGAACGCTCCATCTTGATCTTAATTTTTCAGGAAATAAATGCAGTCAAGAATTATAAAGTAAGACTTTTTGACCAACATTGAATGTTTTTCTCAGTATATTCTTGTCATGAAACTCTTTGATTTTTGCTTTATGAATTCTTAAATTTTCATATGCATCATTTCTTCTTTCCTCAAGCTCATTTATTTGTAACTTTCACAGTTGACTAGCATCATCTAGATTTGAATTGAAAGCTTTAATAACCCAACAAGCTTTATGTTCAAGTTCCACAGGCAAGTGACAAGGTTTTCCATAGAGTAGTCTATAAGGTGACATACCTAATGATGTTTTATAAGCAGTTTGATAAGCCCAAAGTGCATCATTAAGTCTTAAAGACCAATCTTTCCTATTAGTGTTCACTGTTTTCTCCAAAATGTGTTTGATCTCCCTATTAGCAAGCTCTACTTGTCCACTTGTTTGAGGGTGATAAGGGGTGGCAACTTTGTGTGTGATTCCATATTTCTTCATTAAAGACTCAAATGGCTTGTTGCAGAAATGTGTTCCACCATCACTTATTATGGCTCGAGGGACTCCAAATCGACTCAAAATATTTTCTTTCAAAAACTTTATCACTGTTTTGTGATCATTGTTTCGACTTGGAATTGCCTCTATCCATTTTGAAACATAATCTACTGCGACTAATATGTACAAGAAACCAAATGATGGAGGAAATGGACCCATGAAATCTATACCCCAACAGTCAAAGATCTCAATGACAAGAATAGGATTTAAAGGCATCATGTGACGTTTTGAAATTGATCCCAACTTTTGACAATTTTCACAAGACTTGCAGAATGCATGTGAGTCTTTGAACATGGTGGGCCAATAAAATCCACTTTGTAAGATTTTTGCAGTTGTCTTTCTTGATGAGAAATGGCCCCCACATGCCCCAGAATGACAAAATTTAATGACACTACTTACCTCATTGTCAGGAATGCATCTTCGAAATATTTGATCAGGACAATATTTGAATAAATAAGGGTCATCCCAATAAAAGTTCTTCACTTCATTCAAGAACTTTCTTTTATCTTGGGTGCTCTAATGAGCTGGCAATTGTCCTGAAACAAGAAAATTGACAATATTAGCAAACAAAGGCATTGTAGAAACAGAAAATAAAGATTCATCGGGAATGTAGTCATCGATTGGTGTAATATTAGTTTTCGAATATGTCATCAATCTTGACAAGTGATCTGCGACAACATTTTCACTACCCTTCTTATCTTTGATTGTGATATCAAATTCTTGAATTAACAAAATCCATCGCATCAATCTAGCCTTAAAATCTTTCTTAGAAAGAAGATATTTCAATGCTGCATGATCATTAAAAACAACAATAGGTGAGCCAACAAGATAAGACCTAAATTTTTCATATGCAAATACTACTGCAAGTAATTCTTTTTCAGTGGTGGTATAATTCATTTGAGCATTATTTAAAGTTTTACTCGTATAGTAAATTACATAGAGTTTCTTATCTTTTCTTTGTCCCAAAACAGCACCTACGGCATAATCGCTAACATCACACATTATCTCAAAAGGTAATGACCAATCAGGAGGTTGAATGACAGGAGCACAAGTAAGCAAGTTTTTAAGTTTAACAAAGGCTTTTTCATAATGTTCAGTCCATTCAAAAAATATTATCCTTTGTTAGAAGGTTACTTAAGAGCTTAGATATTACGCTAAAATCTTTGTTAAACCTTCTATAAAAACCAGCATGTCCTAAGAATGATCTAACATCTTTAATAGATTTTGGTGTCGGCAAGTTTGCAATTAACTCGATTTTAGATTTATCAACCTCAATTCCTTTTGATGAAATAATGCAAGTACAATGCCGTTTGTTACCATAAAGTGACATTTTTCCCAATTCAGCACAAGATTATTCTTTTCACACCTGGCTAAAACCTTTTCTAAGTTAGTCAAACAATCATCAAATGAATCGCCAAAAATAGAAAAATCATCCATGAAAATCTCAAGAAACTTTTCAACCATATCACTAAATATACTAAGCATGCATCTTTGAAATGTGGCTGCTGCATTACATAATCCAAAAGGCATCTCTTAATATGCAAAAGTACCAAATAGACATGTGAAAGTAGTCTTCTCTTGATCTTCTAATGCAATTTCAATTTGATTGTAACCCGAATAGCCATGTAGGAAACAATGAAATTCATGACCTGCAACTCTTTCTAGGATTTGATCCATGAAAGGTAATGGAAAATGATCTTTTCTAGTCATTGAATTAAGTTTCCTATAGTCAATGCACATGCGCCAACTGGTAACAATTCTAGTGGGCATTAACTCTTTGTTCTCATTTGTTATCATAGTGACTCTAGACTTCTTGGGTACAACTTGGGTAGGACTTACCCATTTGCTGTCAGAAATAGGATAAATGATGTCATTATCTAGAAGCTTAATGACTTCATTTTTCACTACTTCTTTCATATTAGGATTTAGCCTTCGTTGCATTTCTCTAGAGGGTTTAGCATTTTCCTCCAAATAAATTCTATGTGTACAAATCAAAGGACTAATTCCTTTTATATCAGCTATGGTCAATCCCAATGCATTTTTATGCTTTTTCAGAGTTTGTAATAACTTACCTTCTTGATGTGCATTAAGTTTGGAAGAGAGTATTACCGGAAAAGTTTCATTTTCTCCCAAAAATGAGTATTTAAGATTGGATGACAACGACTTCAAATCAGGTTTGGGTGGTTGAACACTTGAAGGTATGGATTTAATTGATCATGGTGGCAATTCCTCAATTTGTGGCCTCCAATTACTTGTCTTTGATTCTTCCTGAAAATAAATCATTTGCAAATCATTAGATTCATCAATCTCAATTTCACTAGAAGTGGTTGGAAATTGATCATGAATTAATTTTTCAGTAAAGTCCACTTCCTGTAAATCATTATCATCTCTAGGTTGCTTGTAAATGTTGAAAATATTCATTTTCAATGTCATGTTTCCAAATGATAGCTTCATCAGTCCATTCCAACAATTAATCAATGCGTTAGAAGTTGCAAGAAACGGACGTCCTAAAATAATAGGAAATGAATTACATGCCTCAACAGGTTGTGTGTTCAAGACAACAAAATCCACAGGTTAAATAAATTTATCGACCTGTACTAACACATCTTCAATTATTCCTCTAGGCACTTTTACAAATCTATCGGCAAGTAAAAGAGTTATAGAAGTTGGTTTTAACTCACCTAGATTATGATTTTGAAAAACTGAATATGGAAGTAAATTCACACTAGCACCAAGATCAAGTAAGGCTCTTTCAATTTTATGCTCTCCAATAAAGCAAGAAATTGTAGGACAACCAGGGTCTTTATATTT
>SRLM01000895.1:113309-135267 GCA_015708895.1 Populus ilicifolia
AAGTGTTCCACATTTTACACCATCATACCATGAAATTGTGACTAGCATTTAAGTCATTTTTGCCTAGGAGGCTTATTGTAGAAATCAGCAATGAGAACTGGTTCGCTGTAGGCTGCCAAATTCGACAGCAAGAATTGGTTCACTACAGGCTACCAATTCGACAGCGACAACTGTTTCTCTACCAGCAGCCAGTTCGGCAGCAAAAACTGTTTCGCTGTTGGCGTCACTGTTCTGACAGCAGATGCTAAATCGTAGGGGACAACATAATTTTGGCAGCAAATGCTAATTCGCTGCAGAACACACAATTCGGCAGCGAATACTTATTCAATGCAACAGTCACATTTTCTGCAACGAATCAAAATTTGCTGCAGAACACACAATTCTGCAGCGAATGTTGATTCGCTGCAGACGACTCGGTTTCGGTAGCGAATCACAATTTCGTTGCAACCAACTCAACTTCGATGACGAATCACAAATTCACTGTAGAACAAGAAACTCGATAGCGAATGTTAATTGGCTGCAGACAACTCAACTTCAGCAGTAATTCACTACAGCTAACACAGTTTCGGCAGTGAATCGCAGTTTCGCTGCGAAACATAAATTCGGCAGCGAATTCTAATTCGCTGCATCCGACACAGTTTCGGCAGCGAATGCTAATTCGCTGCAAAACACACAATTCAACAGTGAATATTTATTCGATGCAGCCGTCACATTTTTGGCAGCGAATTGAAATTTGCTGCAGAACACACAACTCTGCAGCGAATCAACATTCGCTGCAAACGAGTCGGTTTCGGCAGTGAATGGTAATTCGTTGCGGCCAACACATTTTTAGCAGCAAATCAAAATTTCACTGCAAAACACCCAATTCGGCAGCGAATTCTAATTCGCTGTAGAAGACTCAATTTCAACAGCGAATACTTATTTGCTGCAGCCATCACATTTTCGGCAGCTAATCGAAATTTGTTGCACAACACACAATTCTGTAGCGAATGCTGATTCGCTGCAGAAGACTCGGTTTTGGCAGTGAATGCTAATTAGCTGCGGCCGATATATGTTTGGCAGCAAATCGAAATTTCGCTGCAAAACACCCAATTCGACAGCGAATTCTAATTCGCTGCAGCTAACTCAATTTTGGCAGCGAATACTTATTCACTGCAGCTGTCACATTTTCAACAGCGACTCAAAATTTGCTGCAGAACACACAATTCTGTAGCGAATGCTGATTCGCTGAAGAAGACTCGGTTTTGGCAGCGCATTAGCATTCGCTGCGGCCGACACATTTTTGGCAGCAAATCGAAATCTTGCTGCAAAACAACCATTTCTGCAGTGAATTCTAACTCGCTGCAGAAGACTCAATTTCGGCAGTGAATACTAATCCGCTGCAGCCAATACAGTTTCGGTAGTGAATTGAAATTTCGCTGCAGAAGACACACATTAAAAACCATCAATTACAACATATATCTTTCAATCATTCCAGCAGAATACACACATTAAAACTATCCGTTCCACCACATAATCCTTCAGCCAATCCCAGCAAAACACACACATTGCATGCTAGCCAACCCCATAGTTAAAGTCGGCCCCCTACTATGATTTGTTGTTTCTATTTTATTCATTTTTCTTTACTAGATGTTCTGAAATTGGCCTCATTTCATTTCTGTTTTCTTTGTCCTCTTAGTAAATTTCTGTTTTCTTCACAGCTAGCTTAGGTTATAGTTTAATTTTCTTAAGGTTTTTTTTTCCTTCTTCATTTCTGGTTCTAAATCTTAAGGAGAAGAGGAAGGAAGTTCATGACCCATACCTTACAAATCTAGCTAGGTTTGAGGAAGGTTTGACAGTGTTCTTCCTCCTCTCCTACTGGTTTTCTTCCTTCTTCTTCCTCTCACGTTGGTTCCCTTCTCCTCTCTCTCTAGGTGGTTGCCCAAACTTCTCTCAAGGTCTCCTTTCTCTCCCTCACACGTTCACAAGGCTTAGGTTTCTTTGGGGAGGAGAAAGGGAGAGTAACAAGCAGCTGGACATACAGCTGCAACAACTTTGATAAAAGCTAGGGTTACCTTTTCTCTCCTCATATTTATACTCCCCATTAAATGAGGTGAGTGTTTGGGGGTTGGTTTAGATGTGTTCTTATCCTTATTTTGGTCTATCTAAAATCAGTTTTACCCCTCCCTCTCAACTCCTTAAGAAAATTATTATTATTTTATTTTTTAAGATGAAAACTGCATCGCTGCCGATGCAGAAATTGGCAGCGGAAACTGCTTCGCTGCAAATGTAGAAATCGACAGCAGAAGCTTTGTCACTACCGATCGAGAAATTGGCAGCGAAAACTGCTTCGCTGCAGATGCAAAAATCAGCAACAGAAACTACGTCACTGACAATGCAAAAATCAGCAGCGGAAATTGTGTCACTGCCGATCGAGAAATCGGCAGCGAAAACTGCTTCGCTGCAGATGTAGAAATCAGCAGCAGAAACCGATCGAGAAATCGGCAGTGAAAACTACGTCGCTGCCTATCAAGAAATCGGCAGCAAAAACTGCTTCATTAGTTTGGTCTATATATATATATATTTTCTTTTGGGTGTTTACATTCTCCCCCCTTAATACGAATTTCATCCTCGAAATTTAAGAGGTTTCATACTGCATACTTGGTAGTTCAAATAAATTAGGGTACTTTTTCCTCATCTCGGCCTCCCTCTCCCAAGTTTCCTCTTCTACTTGAGCATTTCACCATAAAATTCTGATGATGGGGATCTTTTTGCTTCGTAGCTCCTTCACTTCCTGATCAAGTATCCTTATGGGCCTTAATTCTAGTGTTAAGTCTTCTTTGACTTCTATTGGAACCTGGGGTAGGATTCTAGTGTTCAACCTTGACTTGTTGACATATCCCACACTTAGACACATACTCAGCTATTTCCTTTTTCATATCAGGCCACCAATAGAGGTGTTTCAGGTCTCGATACATCTTAGTGCTGCCAAGAAGTATGGAGAACCGAGACTCATGTGCTTCTTGAAGAACCATTCATTTGATTGTTTTGTCACTAGGCACGTATAACCGTTGTCCCATCATCAAGGATCCATCATCCGCTACTCGAAATTTCATTTCTACTCCGACCTCCACATTCCTCCTAATCTTACACCCCTCCTTGTCATGGAATTGGGCATGTAGTATTTGTTCCTGATACATTGGTCGCACCAATAATTGAGCTACTAACCCACCTCCGGCATTAATGTCCAAATCTGCACCCATCTCTTTCAATTCCGCCAATTGCCGCTCCTTTCCCACTGTTAACCTTCCTAGGGTGGCTTTATTTTTGCAACTAAGGGCATCTGCCACCACATTTGCTTTCCCAGAAACATCAGTCTCTTTAACCAAAATTCATATTTAATCATTTTTGCATATAACTGGTGATCTCTCAAGGTTTGTAAGGTTTGTCTCAAGTGTTCTTCGTGCTCCTCGAAAGAATTTGAGTACACCAGTATATCGTCAATGAACACCACCACAAACTTATCAAGATATGGTTGGAAAACCTGATTCATCAAGTCCATGAAGAGGGCTGGGGTGTTCGTCAACCCGAACGGTAGCACCAAAAATTCATAGTGTCCATAACGAGTTCTAAATGTAGTCTTTACTACATCTGCTTCTTTAATCTTCATATGATAGTACCCTGATCTCAGATCTATCTTCGAAAATGCCCTCGCTCCCTTTAATTGATCAAACAAATCATCTATCCGAGGTAATGACTTGTTTTTCATTGTTATCTTGTTCAGTTGTTGGTAGTCAATACAAAGTCTATGGGTTCCATCTTTCTTTCTTACAAACAACACAGGTGCCCCCCATGGAGAATTACTAGGTCGTATGAACCCTTTGTCTAACAATTCCTATAGTTGAGTCTTTAATTCGTTCAGTTCTGTCGGAGCCATCCGATACGGTTGTTGGGCTATAGGTGGGACTTCAAGAAAAGTGTCTATAGACACTTCTACCTCTCACTCCGGGGGTAGTCCTGATAATTCTTTGAGAAACACATCTAGGAATTCCTTCACCACATGAATATCCTTTAGTCGTGGACCTTTATCATCACAGTTTGAGATGTATGCAAGGTATCCCATACATCCCTTTCTTAAAAGTTTTTGGGTTGTTACCATCGATATCAAGGCAAGTGGTTTGAGAATTCTCTCTCCTTCAAAAATCATTCTCTCACCCTTAGGGGTTTGGAAAGTAATAGTTTTAGCATAACAATCTATTAGAGCCTTGCATTTACTCAACCAATTCATGCCTAGGATTATGTCAAAATCATGCAGCTCTAAGGGAATCAAATCTACTTTTGTTTCATACCCAGATAGACTAACCCCACATCCACATACACAATATTTGTTTCAACCATGTTTCCTATTGGAGTTCCAATTAAGAATCCCTTCTCTATTTTTTCCACTCTCTTTCTCAGTTTAGTGACAATTCTCTTAGCAATGAATGAGTGGGTGGCACCCGGATCAAACAACACATGCACATTAAAATCATTCAATAGTAGTGTACCTGCCACCACATCCGATGCAGCCCTGACCTCCTCCTGTGTCAGGTGGAAGACCCTCTCCGAGGTCCTATCATTTTGTGCTCTCGGTCTCCCTCGACTAGAGTTTGCTCCTGATTGAGAAGATCTCACTGACCTATTCACGGTGACTGATTGTTGTTGGCTTGGGTTGGGTTGCCTATAGCTTTGTACTTGTCTAGTGTTCCTTTTTGGGCAGTCCCTCTTGAAATGACCTCTTCCGCCACAGTAATGACACCCTTGACTCAAATACTGATAGTTCCTCCACCTATGACCTTCTCCTCTACACACAAAGCATCGCCCGGGGGAAACTAAGCAGTCCCCAGGGTGTTTTTGCCCACATTTCATACAAAAAGGATAGTCAATACCTTTGCGGTCACCAGTCCTAGTTGAAGAGTTTTCCCTCGAGTGCGACCGTCTAACCATCACTCTCCCACTTGACTGTTGGTGGGGCGGTAACATCAAACTCCCCTTTTTTTTGTACTGCTCAAACACTCCACTTTTTCCTTTCTTCAGGAATGGTGGTCTGCTGCTAAAAAAGTCCCCATCTTTCTTTTTGCCTATGCCCTGATATCCCCCCTAGCCTTCTCCAATACAAGCCTCCAAAGCTTGGGCAGCCTCAATCAACTCTCTCACTGATTTAAATCGTAAGGCGATCAATCCTTGTCTTATGTCCTATCACAAACCATCTCTCAACTTCTCAATCATATGTTCCTCTGTTGGAACATAGTGTGGCGCAAACAATGAGAGATCATGGAACTTCCTTTCGTACTCCAATACCGACATATCACTCTGTCTTAATGCCAAGAACTCTTGTTCTTTCACCTTACGATGGTACTTGGAATAAAACTGATTCTCAAACTCTGTCTTGAAATCACTCCAAGTTAGTGTTTCGGTTGCACGCCTCAGCTGAATTGTTTCCCACCATGTCATGGCCCTATCAGACAATAACTGGGTTACACAGTTTACCCTCAACCCCTCAGGTATACTTATTTAAACCAAGGTCTTTTCTACCTTCCTAATCCATCTTCCAACTATCTCTGCATCTTGTTCCCCCATATACGGTTCACAGCCCATTTCCCTCATACTCTTGACTAGTTGCACCAATGGCACCACGTTATCTGTAGTCATGCTCGTCATAGGGGCTGCATGTGGAATCTGCGTGGTGGGAGTTACTTGTGTCGCTGAATCCGCCATACCCTCCATCACTGCTTTAACTATTTGTACAAGAAGTCCCGGGTCTATATATTGTGGGGGCACACCAGTTGGAATAGTCGATGGTTGTGCTTCTGATCTTTCTTGCTGCGCTGCGGCAACTGGGGGTACTCCCTCTGTTTCGTTAGACCTCCCGCCATCCCCCGCTACCGCAGCTTCCCCCTACAAGGTTTCGAGTGGTACTATCAGAGCATGAGATGCCGTATCATCTAAGGGATCTTCATCTTGCCAACCTTAGGCACCTTGGTTCCCGCCCCTCCTATCTAAGGAGGGCGGCTCAGTACGTGTCCCTTGTCAGGTGCGTACCATCCTGAAATTCACCACACCAACACAATTATCAGTGATCCCCAAGATCTAAAACAGAGGCTCTGATACCAACTGTAACAACCCGGCTTTTCAAGCCCCAAAACAACATAATTTTTTTTTTCCTTTGACACACATCGTGTCGGTAAATTGCAAACCTATTTTCCTCACATCATTAAAATGCAATCCATACATCAACTACATTCAACATTTCATTTAAAAGGGAAATTTAAATAAACACATAATATTATTTTTGCATGCTTAGAAGTTCATATTATAATATTACATCCATAGACATGAGTTTGCATTCCTATCTTACTAATAGTCACCACGAATTTAAACAAAAGGGTTCAATAAAAGTTATACGTTTAATACATTGATCCATACAAAATACATCGTGAGTTAGGATGCAACTACATGATTCCTTGCAAAAGTAGGTTCCCGTGTATCGGGTTTCCTAGGCATCTCGTTGATGTGATGTCCCTGTTGCAGTGCAAAATATTTAAGAGAATGCAATTGCTTATTAGTAATAATGATAATTGAATGGTCTAGCAGGAAAAATAAAACATTAACATTATTCCATGGTTGATGCATGATATTTGTAGTTTCTTCATGTATATAGTATATATAATTTATAGTATATATAGTTGCACCAACTCTTGTAATCAACCAAAATCTTAAACCCAGCTATCCTCTTAAGCTATCATTTGTTGAGATTAACTGTTCACTCACCCCGATCATCCACTTCGAATGCCTTTAACCAAAGCTAATCAATCACTTGTCCCGGTCATCTATTCGGATGCCATTAGCCGAGGCTAATCATTCCTTTATCCCGGTCATCCATTCGGATGCCATTAGCCGAGGCTAATCATTCCTTTATCCTGGTCATCCATTCGGATGCCATTAGCCGAGGCTAATCATTCCTTTATCCCGATCATCCATTCGAATGCCATTATCCCGGCCATCCATTCGGATGCCATTAGCCAAGGCTAATCATTCCTTTATCCCGGCCATCCATTCGGATACCATTAGCCGAGGCCAATCATTTCTTTGTCCCGGTCATCCATTCAGATGCCATTAGCCGAGGCTAATCATTCTTTTGTCCCTGTCATCCATTCAAATGCCATTAGCCGAAGCTAACCAACCCTTTGACAACATTTAACATTTGATAATCTGTTATCTATTCTAACCCAATATGGTAACATTCATGTTAAAGTATCACATTATTTAACATATGAAAAAGGAAAGTGGAAGTCACCTACTTGCTCTACTTGTGGTTTGTTCTTGTCTTGACGATGGTCCGATCCCGACCGCACCACCTAAGACAACAATGGTCATAATTCAGTACATTTGTATTTTTGAATTACATTTATCACCACACTTATTTCAAAAGTTCATATATTCACATTCAAGTGTTCCACATTTTACACCATCATACCATGAAATTCTTCCTAGCATTTAAGTAATTTTTGCCTAGGTGGCTTATTGTAGAAATCAACAACGAGAACTAGTTCGCTGCAGGCTGCCAAATTTGGCAGCGAGAATTGGTTCGCTACAGGCTGCCAATTCAACAACGACAACTATTTCTCTGCCAGCAGCCAGTTCGGCAGCAAAAACTATTTCGCTGTTGGCGTCACTGTTCCGGCAGCAGATGCTAAATCGTAGGGGACAACACAGTTTTGGCAGCAAATGCTAATTCGCTGCAGAACACACAATTCGGTAGGGAATACTTATTCAATGCAACCGTCACATTTTCGGCAGCGAATCAGCATTCGCTGCAGACGACTCGGTTTCGGCAGCGAATGCTAATTCGCTAGGGTCGACATATTTTTGGCAACAAATGGAAATTTTGCTGCAAAACACCCAATTCGGCAGTGAATTCTAATTCGCTGCAGAAGACTCAATTTCGACAACAAATACTTATTTGCTGTAGCCATCACATTTTCGGCAGCGAATCGAAATTTGCTGCAGAACACACAATTCTACAGCGAATGCTAATTCGCTGCAGAAGACTCGGTTTCGGTAGCGAATTCTAATTCGCTGTGGCCGACACATTTTACAGATGCAGAAATCAGTAGCAGAAACGGCGTCGCTGACAATGCAGAAATCAGCAGCAAAAACTGCTTCGCTGCAGATGCAGAAATCGATAACAGAAACTGTGTCACTGCTGATCGAGAAATTGGTAGCGAAAACTGCTTTGCTGCAGATGCAGAAATCGGCAGCAGAAACCGATCGAGAAATCGGCAGTGAAAACTGCGTCGCTGCCAATCGAGAAATCAACTGCGAAAACTGCTTCATCAGTTTTGTCTATATATATATATATATTCTTCTTTTGGGTGTTTACAAGATAACACTTTTTTCAATAAAGCATGACACAAAATTAAATGATTCCATAATATATGTTAAAACGACTGCTTCCATTTTCTATTCTAAGTTCATCCCATTCTTTTTCATAATCATAAGCATATTAAGAACTAATAAAAACATTACAAATAGAAAAATAATTGTAACGTAGTGGGTGTCCTAATGGGTATCTCCATACCTTCTAAAGGGAGTTTTTGATGTAGGTCTCGTCCACTAGAAATTTTTTCATTTTCAAGTTCTTCAATAACTCTAACATATTACTTTTTTTAATCACCTCTATCCTTTTACTCGATGCTCCAACTATGTTTATAATGCTATAAATAAAATTGAAGACATCTCTAGCTTCATTATGCTTCTTTATAACAACCACAAAAATCAATAGAAGTCTAGGAGCAAAACAATATACATTATGCACTTGAATTCACCTCGCATGTTACTAGCGTTGTCATATCCTTCACCATGCAATCTTGATATGCTTAGAACATGTTTAGAAAAAAAAATTTCAATAGCTACCTTGAGTGAACTAACATTTTATCTAACATGTGTTGACTACTAAGAAAATGTTCAATTATATGTTCATTATTGTTTACATATCATAGAACAATTGTTATTTATTCCTTGATTGATTTTTCATGTGACTCATCAATTAAACTTAAATATAATGAGTTAACTAAATCTTTAATAATCACATTTGTAATCTCCTCCACAACAACTTGAGTAATGTCTTTTTTAATATCTAGATAAGTCAATTTGTTATGTTTAGGAGCTTCACTAAAAGTAACTCTTTTAAAAGCTTTATTATTTCTGGAAAGGAAATGTAAGAGCTTTATGATTAGTATTTAAAAATGTATTTTTATCAAGGTTTTATATCAGTATTTTCCACTTGAAGTATCGATAACTATTTAACTAAAACATGTTTTATAATAACAAGTCTGATACTATAAGATACCTTTAATTTATGGTAAAATACAGGCCTATCACATAAATTAAAGGATTGATTGATTGATGAGTTCAACTACTAAAATTGAGAAGACAAAAAGAGAGTGAAGCTTAGAAAAGAGATGCTGGTTTAATCCAAATTGAAACACTATTCAGTTATTAGGTCATATCTAAAGCTACAAAACTTGGATTTAGGTGTGCTTTATATGGATGAAAAGCTCAGCCATAGGCCTTGTTGCGAGGAGCATGAACATTGGGCGACGACAAAGGCTCTTGTTGTGCCTCCTGATAAGAGGTGTTGTGTATTGGAAAATTCTGATTAATTTTTGGGAGTCACCACCTAGTATTACGGTTACTAGGAACCTATGGTTTGTGAGAGTTTGAGTAAGGGACCAGTTGTGCAAGGGAAAGACGCATCACCCCCAGTGCACCCTACCTAAGGTAAGCTGCATTGTTGTTTGATTGTTTTTTTAAGTCAAGTTTCTATTTGTTGGTCTTTTCTAAGGCTCAAAGTAGATCTATCTTTATGAAAGAGTCTTTAACTTATTGGGTTAAATCCTAATCATTCTAAAGTCTAAATATTAGCATCATATTTATTTACACTTTGTATCTTTAATACTTGAGGGGTGTACTTTATCATGTAATTTTACATTCACAAATATTAAAGTCTACATTTGGATTCTAGGGAGAACTAAAAAAGGTTTTCTTCTTTTTTTTTTGGAAAAATCAGTATTTTAATACTAGATTTGTATTTTACAATGTAAATATACAATCCTATGTTATTTAAAATTGATAGAAAAATGTTTGCGAAAATCAAAAAAAATTCAAAAGGACTTTTTATTTTTTTTTTGAATTTTTTATTTTTTAAATAATATATTAAATTATTATAATAAATAAAATAGAAAATAAAAAAAATCCACATGGTCTAGGCTGAGCTTAGACATTGTAGAGAGTGGGCCAGTCTCGGCCTAAAATAGTAAGGGCGGCCTCGGCCTGAAGTGGTTGGGCCAAACTCAGCCCAACACTTTTGATTTATTTCTTTAGGGTCGGGCTAGACGTAGCCTAGAATTTGAGGTTGTGCTAGATACGGCCCGACCCAACTTCCATGACCTGAACAATGGACATGAATGTGAACGGTGGAACATGAATTATAATTCATGCCTACTGTTCATGCAATAACATGAAGAAGGGAGGAAGAGGAAGAAGAAGAGGGAAGTTACCTAGCATGTGAGGGTGGTCCGACTAAGGAAGACTACGTGGTGCAAGCAGTGGCAATGGTGGAGAGACACTAGGGTGGCTACTGGCAATGGAGAAGAAGAAAGAAAAAAAATCACCGAGAAGGGAGAGAGAGGGAGAGACGGTGCAACCAACGCAGGTGATGTTTTGGAGGCTACTGAAGGTGGAGGTGATGTCTAGAAGACAAGGAACAGTGGTGGTGGTGGCTGTAAGCCACGACGGAAAGAGAAGGAAGAAAAAGGGGCGTTGCGGGAAGATTATGCAGAGAATGCTGGTTTTTGGCCAACTTTGGGTTTGATTTTCTTCTCTCTCAGGTTATCAACAATGCCTCTATTTATAGGCAGAGGAAGAGAGTAATCTTGTCAATACAAGGGAATAAATTCTAGCTTTTGATTTAATTAGAAAGGATCCCAACCGTTGGCTCAAAGTAGGCACCCTGAGTTGTCAATTCTGCAAAAAAAGCTGCTTGAGTTGGCCTCTTTAGGGTGGTGCCACGTCCTTTTGTTTGCTAGTGAACCGGTGCCGACCATACCTTGATGTAGAGGGATTTCTAGTGATTAGTTTCATGCAAGTTTTGGCAAATTTGGTGGACGTTAAGTGCATTAAATGCACCTGTAAAGGGGATGACCAAACTAGTTTTTTTAGAAAAATAAAAAAGATAATGAATAGTGACCAGATGACGCGTCGTCTAGTCCTCTCTTTTTTTTGGTAAAAACATTTTGGATTGAAACAAAGATTTTTATTGAATTTTAATTGAGTCTTTTTTCTTTCAATTTCATTCAATTGAACCCCTAATTGACTCTAAACTTTGGATTTAATGCAATTAAACCCTTGTTGAACTTCAATTGGAACCCCGAAGTTAGGCGTCTTTTACAATATAGTCCTTGGTCTTGTATTTTATCAATTTAACCCTTAATTGACCATTAAATTTTTATTTTCCTGCATTTTAGCCCTAGTTTTTGTGAATTGAGCCCTCATAGTTTACTGCGTGTTGCATAATGGTCCTTGGTCTTGGATTTTGTCAATTTAGCCCCTAATTGAACCCAAAACATCAATTTTCTTGCATTTTTACCCCTAATTTCAATCAATTAACTTGGTAAAAAATAAATTTGGTCTCTTAAAATTTCAATCTTCTCAATTAAGCCCAAATTAAGTTCCCAAACTTATTTTTTTTTACCAATAAACCCCAAATAAAATTAATTTGACACATTTAAAGTATAATTAAGTCCTTGCACTTAATTAAATCCTTCAATTGGACCCAAATTAATTCTTAAACATAATTAAAGTTTAATTTAACCCATGATTAAATCAAATTGGCCTATTAAAAATTTAATTATATCCTTAAACTTAGTTTTTCACTAATTAAGCCCCAAATAAAATTAATTTGACTCATTTAAAGTATAATCAAGTCCTTGTACTTAATTAAATCCTTTAATTAGGCCCAAATTAATTCTTAAACACAATTAAAATTTAATTTGTCCCATGATTAAATGAAATTAGCCTATTAAAAATTTAATTATGTCCTTGGACTTAATTTTTATACAAATTCATCCAATAATCATTTTATTTTGACCTTGAATTTGCATTGTTTCCTCCATTTTTAAGCATAAAGAGGTACAATTAGGCCTTGAATTATCCTTAAAAATTATAGCTTGACTTCCCGGCCTCCTTTCTCCACGTTGCCAGTCTTTGTTTGATTTATTTTTGAAAAACAAATTGATTTTTAAAAAATAACCCAGAATTGGATTATGACAGGCCTAAAAAATTCATAGGATGACAAACTCAATTCTGCTATTTGGAAGTTCAAATCTTAGCAACAATAAAGAAGTCTGAATCTATCTTGCAGCGCAGACACTATTCAGTGTTTAGCCCATATATTGAGTTCTAAGAGCTCAAATGATCTTAACTTTTCTTCTTCTTTTTTTATTAGAAAGCTAAGATAATTTTCTAGAACTTTCTTGATTTATGTATGTTTGAATTTTGACGTCAGCAATGACTTGCTTGCAGACAAAAACATAAGGATTGTTATCAAACTAAGAGCTGGTCACCCACTCAACAATTAGTTATCAAATCAATAGTTTTTAATTTTGGCATATAAAAGGAGGCATTTGTCATGCATTTAGGCCTCTTAGTTTTCAGATCAAGATCATGTTATTGTTATTTTTTTTTTAATTTTTTTTAATGTTTAAGTTTTGCTTATATTAATCTCTTATTTATGCTTCTTATTTCCTTTTCTTTACCTAGTTAATTTATATCTTATTTATGTTCTTATCTTGTTTATTTATGTTTCTCTTTTTTTAGTATATTTAGTTAAGTATATTATGTCAAGGTGAAAAGGTTATACTAATAGTGCAAGAATAAATATAGTGTAAATGATTAGTACTTAAAAGTATCAATAACTCCTTAACTAAAGCATGCTTTATAATAACATGTTTGATACCATAAGATACTTTAATTTATGGTAAATGTTCATTAAATGTAGGCCTATCGCATAAATAAAAGGATTGATTGATGAGTTGAAGTACTCGAATTGAAAGGATAAAAAAAGGGTGAAACTTAGAAAAGAGATGTTGGTTTAGTCCAAATTGTAACACTGTTCGATAATTAGATCATAACTAGAGCTGTAGAACTTGGATTTAAGTCCGCTTTATATGGATGGAAAGCTAAGACATAGGCCTAAAACTTTCATGAGTAAGCAAGACTCAATTTTGTTGTTTGGAAGTCCAAATCTAAGCAACAACATAGAAGTCTGAATCTGTCCTGCAATCCAGATATTGTTCAATGTTTAGCCCATATCTTGAGTTTTAGAAGTCCAAATGACCTCAATTTTTTTTCCTTGTAAAGATGAGACAATTTCCTAGAACATTTATGATAAGGTTAGTTCAAATTCTAACATTATTAATGATGTTTTTGGTAGAAAAGAGAAGATAAGGATTGTCACCAAGTCAAGAGTTGGTCACTCACTCAACAATTAGTCATCAAATCAATAGTTTGCAATTTTGGTTTATAAAAGGAGGCATTTCCCATGCATTTAGGCATCTTTGTTTTTAGATCAAGATCATGCTCTTGATTTCTCTTTTTGTATTTTTCTAATGCTTAAGTTTTGCTTTCATTAATATCTTATTTATGCTTTTCATTTCCTTTCCTTTACTTAGTTAAGTTTATCTTATTTATATTCTTATCTTGTTTATTTGTTTTTTTTCTCTTTCATTATGTTTAGCTAAGTTTATTATGTCAAGGTGAAAATGTTATTGTACTAGTGTAAGAATAAATATAGTGTAAACTCAACATGGACTTTAATGTTTGATACTAATATATTTGTATTTATTATCTTATTTACTTTTAATACTTTGCTTGTTAAATATTTAATCTAGATTTATGTCATATAACACTTAGTATGACAAATACTTGGCACTTTCATAAGACAAACTATATGGTGCAACCAACATCTATGCTATGAAAAGAACTTGATTTGTTATTGACATAAGTTATAATCATAAATGTCTAACAACATTTACAAATATTAGTATTATTCAAATAAGATAATTAATGTAATCATGTTAACCATTTATAATCCAATTGAAACCTTCTTTGTGTGTGATTTTCAATTGAGTAATAAAAAGAGTTTATACTATACTTGTTTGAAATACCATTAATAGATCTTCGAACCTTGACATTTGTTTCTATCATTGTTTAATCCTCATATTGATCTTTCATCTCAAAGTTTTCATCAACTTCTTTATTATTATTGTTGCAGGGTGTGCAAGTGTCATTTGGTGATGGCGGAGGCTTTTATCATGCCTTCAGATAGGGGATTTTATATGTTGGAAAAATTATGATTAATTTTCAGGAGTCACCACCTAGTATTACAGTTACTAGGAACCTATGGTTTGTGAGAGTCTGAGTAAGAGACTGGTTGTGCAAGGAGTAGACGCATCACCCCCCAGTGCACCCTACATAGGGTAAGTTGCATTGTTGTTGGATTGTTTTTTAAGTCAGGTTTATATTTATTGGTCTTTTCTAAGCCTCAAGGTAGATCTCTCTTCATGAGAGAGTCTCTACCTTATTGGGTTAAATCCTAATCATACTAAGGTCTCAATATTATCATCGCATTTATTTACACTTTGTATCTTTAACACATGAGAGGTGTACTTTATCATGTAATTTTACACTCACAAATATTAAAGTCTACATTTGGATCTTAAGAAGAAAAGGTTTTTTTTTTAAGAAAATTAGTATTTTAATACTGGATTTGTATTTTGCAATATAAATATATAACCAAATATTATGTAAAATTGATAGAAAAATATTTGAGAAAATTAAAAAAAATTCAAAGGGACTTTTCAAATTTTTTGTAATTTTTTCAGAGAAAATTAGTATTTTAATATAGAATTTGTATTTTATAATGTAAATATACAACCCACTATTAACAAAAAAAATATTTGAGAAAATCACAATTCTTTTTCGAAAGGACTTTTTTAAAGTTTGAAATTTCTTTTGAAGAAAATCAATATTTTAATATCGGATTTGTATTTTACAATGTAAATATATAACCCGATATATGTAAAATTGATATAAAAATATTTGAGAAAGTCACAAATTTTTTAAAAAGACTTTTAAATTTTTTTTTGATTTTTTTTCATTTTCAGAGAAAATCAGTATTTTAATACCGGATTTTTATTTTACAATGTAAATATACAACCCGATATTATGTAAAATTGATAGAAAAATATTTGAGAAAGTCACAAATTTTTCAAAAAGACTTTAATTTTTTTTATTTTTTTGGTTTTTTTAAAATATATTATTATAGTAAATAAAATAGAAAAAAATCTACATGGGCTAGGCCGGCCCAGCTAATTAGGATCTCGAGTTGAAGTGGTTGGGCCGGTCTTGGCCCGAAGTGGTTGGGTCAGACTCAGTCGGAAACGTTTTATTTATTTCTTTAAAGTCAGGCTAGGTCGGATATGGCCTGACCAAGTGTCCAATGTCTGAATAGTGGACGTGAATTATAATTCACGCCTATTGTTCATGTAGTGGTGTGAAGAAAGCGAGAGGAGGAAAAAGAAGAGAGAAGTTACTGACACGACGAAAAGATTAATATCTTCTCCCAAGTGCAGGAGTGTTGAAGTAATAAGTAACCCGGCAAGACCGGAGTTGAACCACAGGGAGAATATTGTACAAATTATAAATAACAACAATACAACAATAACAACAACAACAATGATAATAGTAGTAGTAGTAATAAAGTTCCTTTCATAGCTCAGGTGTCGGTTATACCATACAGTATGGGCTATAAAAGTGCCAAGCATTTGTTGTACCAATTGTTATACAACATAAATCAAGATTAATCATTTAACAAGCAAAGTATTAAAGAGTAAACAAGATAACAAATATTAAACATGTTAGTCTCAAACATTAAAGTCCATATTAAGTTTATACCATACTTATAAGAACATAAATAAGATAAGAGTTAACAAAGCAAAGGAAAGAAAATGAAAGACATAAACTTGATATTAATGAAAATAAAGCATAAAGAATACAAAGAGAGAAAAGAAGAGCATGATCTTGATCTGGACACCAAGATGCCTAAATGCATGACAAATGCCTCCTTTTATAGGCCAAAATTAGGAACTATTGATTTGATGACTAATTGATGAGTAGATTGCCAACCCTTGACTTGGTGACAATCCTTATCTTTTCTTGTCTGCCCAAAACGTCATTGATGACGTCAAGATTAGAGCCACTTGAAAACATGAAAGTTCTAGGCAATTGTCTCAGCTTTCTTGTGTAAAAACATTCAGCTCATTTCAACTTCTAGAACTCCAAATATGGCTAAAATATTGAACAGTGCTCGGGCTGGAGGATAGATTCGGGCTTTTTTGTTGTCACAACAATTTGGACTTGAAAATGGCCTTTTTAGATCTTAGGCTCCATATGAAAGTTGTAGGCCTATATCTTACCTTTCTAGCCATATAAAATAGACCTAAATTTGAGATTTATAGCTCCAGATATGACCTAATTACCGAATAGTGTTCCGGTTTGGATTGCACCGACATCTCTTTTCTAAGTTTGATCATCTCTTTGCCTTTGCAATTGAAGTTCTTAAAGTCATCAATCAATCCTTTTATTTATGTGATAGGCCTACATTCAAAATAGACATTTACCACAAATTAAAGGTATCTTATATTATTAGATAAATTATTATAGAACGTACTTTAGTTAAGGAGTTATTGATACTTTAAGTGTAAAATGATGATATAAAACCATGATAAAAGTGCACTTTTGAGTACTAATCAGTTACCTAGCACGAGGGTGGTCCAACATGGTGCAAGTAGTGGCAACAGAGAAGAGACGTCAGGGTGGCTATTGGCGGCAAAGAAGAAGAAAGAAGAAAAAAATCACTGAAAAGGGAGAGAGAGAAGAAGAGACGGTGCAACCAACACAAGTGGTGTTTCAAGGGCTACTAGAGGTGGAGGTGACATTCAGAAGATAGGGAATGGTGGTGGTGGTGGCTGTAAGCTACGGCGGAGAGAGAAAGAAGAAAAAAAAGTGTGAGAGGAAGATTACGCAGAGAAGGTTGGTTTTTGGCCAACTTTAGGTTTGATTTTCTTCACCCTCAGGTCATCAACACAGCCTCTATTTATAGGTAGTGGAAGAGGGCAATCTTGTCTACCCTTCATAGTTTGGTGCCCACTTACTTTGCTCTTCTCTCGATGCTGGTAAGATTTTACTTAACACCAAATCTCTTTCCTTGAACACCCTTGGTTTAACCTTTTTGTTGTAAGCTTTGGCTATCCTACTTTGGTATAACTGATTATAGCAAATACCTACTAGTCTTCTCTCATCAATCAAGTTTAGTTGCTCAAATCTTAACTTTGGCCATTTTTATTTGTCCAGTTTTGCATCCTTCAAGATCCACAGTGATGATATTTCTACTTCTAAGGGCATAACCGCCTCTATTCCATGCACTAAAGAATATAGGGTTGCATTTGTAGAAGTTTTGATTGTGTTATGGTACGAATGAAGTGCGTATGGAAACATCTCATGCCAATCCATGTAGGTGACCATTATTTTCTAGATAATTCTTTTGAGATTCTTGTTAGCTGCTTTGACTGCCCCATTTATCTTTAATCTATAAGGGGGAGAATTAAGGTGTTTAATCTTCCATTTGGTGCACAGCTCGTCAATCAGCTTTCCATTAAAATTTTAATCGTTATCAGTTACCAAACTTGCTGGCAAACCATAACAATAGACCAAATCCTTTTCAATGAATCTTTTGACTACTTTTTGCATACATGGGCATAAAAGTTGGCTTATACCCATTTGATAAAGTAATCAATGGCCACCAAAATGAATCTATGCTCATTGCTCGCTTTAGGGTTGATTGGCCTTATAACATCCAAACCCTATAATCAATAGGCCAAGGTCAGATCATCTTAAACAGAGGTGCATTTATTCTATCACCATACATCTAACACTTATGGCATTTTTTCACATAGTTTATACAATCTCTCTCTATGGTCAACCAGAAATATCTGAACCTTTGTATTTGCTTTGCCATTGTATGCTCATTAACATGTGTAGCACAAATCCCCTCATGAACTTCTTTTAATATTTGTTCAATCTCCTTGTCATTCAAACACTTGAATAGGGTCCCGTTAAATGACTTTTTATATAAGATTTCTCCATCTAAGTGAAAATTCATGGTCATTCTCCTCAAAGACTTTTCATCTATCCTAGAAATCCCTTGAGGGTATTCTTGATGTTGAAGAAACGTTTGATGTTTTTGAGGGTATTCCCATTTGGAGATTCTTCAATTAAGTAACAATAGGCTTGGAAGCTTCTGACTTCGATATCTATTGGTTGGATCTTGCTTCTGATATCGACTTGTGTCATTAAAGCTAAAGTTGCTAGGGCATTAGCAAAATGATTCTTATCTCTACTTATGTAGGTGAATTTGATCTCCTCAAATTCATTGGCTAACCTTAAGAGATAATTTTGATACAATTTTAATTTCTCATCCCTGGTTTGTCACTCACCTTTGATTTGGTAAATGATTAGTAAAGAATCCCCGAAGACCTCAAGCTTCTTGGCTTTAAGTTTTAAAGTTGCTTCTAAGCTAACAATATAGGCTTCATACTCGGTGGTATTATTAGTACATTTAAATAATAACCTTGCTGAAACAGGATATTACTTATTTTCTAGGGAAATTAGTACTGCTCCTGCCTCATTTCCTGATACATTTACTATACCATCAAAGTAAAGTGTCCACGTATTGCTTTCCCTGCCTCCATTATCGATTACTATCACATCTTCATCTAGGAGGTCAAAGTCTAAAGGCTCATAGTTTTCCATGGCATGCTCTGTAAGTTGATCAGCGATTACGCTTTCTTTTACAACCTTGTCATAAAGACAATGTCATATTCTACCAACAACACTTGCCACTTTGCTATTTTACTTGATAGGTAAGGTTTTTCACAAATATACTTAAGCGGATCTAATTTTAAAATCAACCAGGTTGTGTAGTATAACATATACTGCCTGAGCCTTTTCACACTCCAAACCAAGGCACAACACAACCTTTCAATTGTTATGTATTTTGACTTATAGTCATTAAATTTTTTTACTCAAGTAGTAAATAACTTGCTCTTTCCTTTTTTACTATCATGTTGTCCCAATACACAACTCATAGTTATTTCTGCTACTATCAAATACAAGATCAAAGGCCTTCTTAGGGTTGGAGGTACTAGCAATGGTGGATTTTGCAAATACCTCTTTATTTTATCAAAGGCTTCTTAACAATCATTATCCTATACTCCAGGATTTTTCTTCCTGAGTAAATGAAAAATTAGTTTACAAGTCACTGTTAACTGAGATATAAACTGAGTTATATAATTTAACCGCCCAAGGAAACTTCTTACTTCCTTTTCTGTCTTAGGTGTAGGCATTTCCTATATAGCTTTGGTTTTATCAGGATTACCTTTTATTTCTCGACTACTTACTATAAAGCCCAACAATTTTCTTGTTTTTACCTCGAATGAACATTTTACAGGGTTCAACTTTAGTTGGAGTTTTTGCAGCCTTTCAAATAGCCTCCTTAATACTTGCACATGATCTTCTTCATTCTTTGATTTTGCAAGTATGTCATCCATATAAACCTCCACTTCTCGATGCATCATATCATGGAATAGGGTAACCATTGCCTTTTGATATGTGGCTCCAGCATTCTTTAGTCCAAATGGCATTACTTTATAGCAGAATGTTCCCCATGATGTGACAAAAATGGTCTTCTCTGTCTTCTTTCGCCATTCTTATTTGGTTATAACCAGAGAATCCATCCATGAAAGAATACGTAGCATTTCTTGTAGTATTATCAACTAGAATGTCTATGTGAGGTAAAGGAAATCATCTTTTGGGCTTGCCTTATTCAAATCTCTATAGTCCACACACACCCGGATCTTGCCATCCTTTTTTGGGACCCCAACCATATTGGCTACCTATTAAGGGTATTGGACCACATCTAGAAACCCTGCATCCCACTGTTTTTGAATCTCAGCCTTTACTTTAAGTAGCATGTTTGGGCGCCTTCACCTAATTTTCTACTTAACTAGCTTGCTTCCTTCTATTAAGGGAATTTTATGTACTACTATGTCAGTATCTAGACCAGGCATATCTACATAAGTCCAAGTAAAAACATCTGTATATTCATTTAAAAGAGAGACTAGTTTATCTTTTTCCTCAGTTGGAATAAGAGTGCCAATCTTTAGTTCCTTCTTTTCTTACTCATTTCCCAAGTTAATGACATCTAGTTTCTCACTAACAAGTTCCCAAGTCTTCTCGGAGTTTTCTATTAACCTAGTAAATTCTTTTATATCTTCTTCCTCCAATTCTTCATCGCCCATTACAATCATATTATCAATGTTTGGCCAATTATTCTTAATGCAGTGGTTTTGTGAATCGATGAAACTTTCAAGATTCTTGAAAGTGCAAGGTGTGCTCGTGTAAATGTGATTCATGAAAGGATAAGAAGATGAAGACACATTGGACACAAAAAAATAAATGATCTCGTGAAAGGATAAGAAGATGAAGACACATTGGACCCAAAAAAATAAATGATCTCATTAAAACAAAAGTGCTTGGTTAACATAGAAAATCTTGTAGTATCAGGAGCTAAATAAAATCAGTATAAGTCAAAACAAATCCAAACATGATCAAACAAGAGCAATTACTTTTTAAACACAATAGGAGAAATCTTCATCTTCCAATTCTGGTACACTTCTCCTTCAGCCAATCTTTGCATAAAAAATCTTATTGGGGGTTCATCAATGGTGTGAATCGAAAGTTGTGGTAGAACTTCATCCTTTACTTCCAGATCTACTTCCTTTATATGTTTCCTTTCTTGGCTCTCCAAGGTACTGACATGGAGATCTACTATGTCAGATCTAATCACTTATGTAGCCTTTGGGAAAGATACTTGGAGCGGTGGGATGATGAGTTCCTCCTCTTTTAGCTCTCTTCCTTCAATCCTTGTCATTCTTGCCTCTTTTCTAATTTGGGCAACCCGTTTGTGGTAATCTTTTTTAGGCTTATATCCAAGCCCAAATCTTTAATTTATATTCTTTAGCTTGATTGGTCCAATCTTAGGATTATACTGGAAAGGAGCCCCATTATTCAGAAAGCATCTAGCAACCATTTTCACCATTTCAAGTATTTTAGGCTTTCTCAGCACAACTCATTTAGGAACTCATTCCATATTTAGAATTTCAAACGCATGAATATCCCCATCTCTACAATCTTCCACTTCAATGGAGGGTATGTGACACGACGAAAAGATTGATGTCTTCTCCCAAGTACAGGAGTGTCAAAGTAATAAATAACCTGGCAAGATCGGGGTCGAACCACAGGGAGGTTATTGTACAAATTATAAATATCAACAATATAACAACAACAATAATAACAATAACAACAATAACAACAATAATAGTAACAACAACAACAACAACAACAATAATAATAATAATAAAGAAAGAGAAGAAGAAGATGATTGATTAGTACTCAAAAGTGCATTTTTATCATGGTTTTATATCATCATTTTGCACTTAAAGTATCATAACTCCTTAACTAAAGTACGTTTTATAATAATCTATCTAATAATATAAGATACCTTTAATTTGTGGTAAATGTCCATTTTAAATGCAGGCCTATCACATAAATAAAAGGATTGATTGATGACTTTAAGAACTTCAATTGCAAAGGCAAAGAGATGATCAAACTTAGAAAAGAGATGTCGGTGCAATCCAAACCGGAACACTGTTCGGTAATTGGGTCATATCTGGAGCTATAGATCTCCGATTTAGGCCTA
>SRLM01000895.1:137716-151509 GCA_015708895.1 Populus ilicifolia
CCATGTAACGAGCTTTCAGCTAATGACTCCCAGACTAGTTGGTCTTAGGGCATTAGGTGTTAAGACACCCCTACGAGCTTAGTAACTCGGGTCGCAGATACTAATATGTAAATAGTGCAAAGTTTGATTCCCTTATGCTTTTCTCCTCAACCCATGTAACAAGCGTTGAGCCAATAGCTCCCAAGTCAGTTGACTTTAGGGCATTAGGTGATAAAACACCCCTTCGGGCTTAATTGCTTAGGTTAGGGAGGCTATGAAACCAAACTTATCTACATTTTTATTATTATCATTTTTTTTCTTTTTTTTCTTTTGTTTTCTTTTTCTTTTTTTTATATATACTATCCCTTTCCCTTAGTTGTTACCTTTAACAAAAGAACATAAATAATGTAATAATCCAATATGCAACCCACAATCATATGTTGAAGTGTGTGTGTGTAAATTAAGGTTTAAGAATACATGTTAAATAAGTATATGAGCAGACTTAAGTGATAACAATGCAAGAGTTTGTAAATCTGAATATTTCAAGAAGTATTATGATAGACCTTGTTACGAATGGTTACTAAGATGCGTCTCAAGAGTCATAAAAGATTCTCCTTACTCTGCCATCATAGTAACAATCATTTTGCACATGCTTTATGAAATAGAAAACACAGTTTTTTTTTTAGCTACTACCCTCTCCCCCCAACTAAAACAAGACATTGTCCTCAATGTTTAAAGATAGAAAGATAGAGTATAAAAGATATCACCTGAAATAACAAACACTGACAAACTTGAACAAAATGCCTAAAATTGAGAATTATAAAACAAAATGTTTTGACCAGTATCAACTTTTTGACAATTTTCACAAGTTTTGCAGAATGCATGCGTGTCTTTGAACATGGTGGGCCAATAAAATCCATTTTGAAAGATTTTTGTAGCAGTCTTATTTGACGAGAAATCACTTCCACATGCATCAGAATGACAAAGTTTAATGACACTACTTACCTCATTGTCGGGAATGAATCTTTGAAATATTTGATCAGGACAATATTTGAATAAGTTAGAGTCATCACCATAAAAGTTCTTCACTTCGTTCAAAAACTTTTCTTTGTCTTTAGTACTCTAATCAGCTGGCAAATCACCTAAAGCAAGAAAATTAATGTTTTTATCATACCAAGGCATTGGATTAAGAGAAAGTAAGGATTCGTTAGGAAAGTAATTATCGATTGGTGTGATGTCAGATGTCGAATTTGTTGTCACTGTTGACAAAAGATCCGCATCAACATTTTCGGTGCTTTTTTCATCTGTGATTTCTTCCTTAGAATAAATCATTTGCAAATCTTCTGATTCATCCAACTCATTTTTACTTAAAGTAGATTCAAGTTGATCATAAACTAATTCATCAATATGATCTACTTCTTGTAAATCATTATCATCTCCAGGTTTCTTGCAAATGTTGAAAATATTCATCTCTAATATCATGTTTCCAAATGATAGCTTCATCAGTCCATTCCTACAATTAATCAATGCGTTAGAAGTTGCAAGAAACGGACATCCTAAAATAACAGGAAATGAATTACATGCCTCAACAGGTTATGTGTCCAAGACAACAAAATCCACAGGATAAATGAATGTATTCACTTGTACTAACACATCTTCAATTATTCCTCTAGGCACTTTCACAGATCTATCAGCAAGTAAAAGAGTTATAGAAGTTGGTTTTAACTCACCTAGATTGAGACTCTGAAAAACTGAATATGGAAGTAAATTCACACTAGCACTAAGATCAAGTAAGGCTCTTTCAATTTTATGCTTTCCAATAAAGCAAGAAATTGTAGGACAACTAGGGTCTTTATATTTTAAAGCATTATTGTTCTAAAGAATAGCACTTACTTGTTCGGCTAGAAAGGCTTTCTTTTTCACATTCAGTTTCCTCTTCATAGTGCATAGATCTTTCAAAAATTTAGCAAAGGAAGGAATTTGTTTAATAGCATCCAGCACAGGTATATTGATTCTTACCCATTTGAAAGTTTCAAAGATTTTAGAGTTGTGATTAACTTTCCTTTGTTTGGTCATGACTTGAGGAATTGGAAGTGCTGGCGGAGAATTAGTCTTTTCTTTGCAATTTTCAAATTCAACCCCTTCCTTACCCTCAGAGATTGACTCATCATCATTCTCATGAGGTTCAAGAGAGGGTTTTTTCAATAAACTTACCACTGCGAAGAGTAGTAACTGATTTGACTTGATCCATGTGTTGGCTTCCGGAACTACGTGCATTTGCATTATATTGCCCCTTGGGATTTCGTTGTGGTTGAAAAGGAAACTTACCTTTCTCTTGGAAACTAAGAGTAGATGTTAATTTTGAAAGAGTATCTTTAAAATCTGTCATGTTTTAAGCCAGCTGAGTATTGATTGTCTCTTACTTTTCAATGAATGCATGCAATGTTTCCTCAAGATTTCTTCTAGGAGGTGGAGCATAAGGAGGTGCATATCCATGAGAATTTTAGAAATTATGGTGTGCTTGAAATGGTGGTTGTGAAGTTTGTGCATTGTTGTTCTCACTCTTCCAACTAAAATTTGGATGATTTCTCGAACCAGGGTTGTATATTTATGAGTATGGGTTATGGTTGGCCATTTGAAAACTGTTTAAAGCATGAGCTTGTTCATGGAGACATTCCTTAAAAGAAGGCAAGGTTGGACAGTTATTGGTTGAGTGTTCATTTGTTTCACATATTTGACATGTAATGTTTTCAACAGATTTTAATTGACCACTCTTTTTCAATTCTAGTGCCTCAACTTTTCTAGCTAAAGATGCAAACTTGGCTTGAAGGTCATGATCTTCCCTAAGGTTGTACATACCTCCACTAGATGTATGAGGTTGAGTTTTACTCGGTGCCTCATAAGTACCCGCGGTGTCCCAATTTTGAGCATTTTCAGCTAATAAGTCTAAGTACTCCATTGCTTCATCAGGGTCTTTATCTTCAAAAGTTCCATTGCACATCAATTCAACCATTTGCCTATCTTTAGGCGTTAACCCTTCATAAAAATGTGAAACCAATCTCCATGTTTCAAAACCATGATGAGGGCAAGTACTAAGTAAGTCTCGATACCTATCCTAACATTGGTAAAATGTTTCTCCTAGCTTTTAAGTGAAAGTGGTGATTTGTCTTTTGAAAGAATTTGTTCTATGAGATGGGAAAACCTTCTTTAAAAATTGTTGTTGCATTTTATCCCAAGCACAAATGGATCCTGGTCTCAAATTTTGTAGCCATGTTTTAGCTTTATCTTTTAATGAAAAAGGAAAAAGCTTTAATCTGATGGTGTTCATGCTACAATTTAGATTATTATATGTGTTGCAGACTTCCTCAAATTCTCTTAAATGCAAGTATGGATTTTCCAATTCTAAACCATGAAAAGAAGCTAAAGTTGGATAATGCCTAGTTTAAAATTAAAATGAGATGCATCGGGAGGAAAAACTATGCATGATGGTGCATTTGTTCTTGTTGGATTCATGTGGTCTCTAAGTGTTCTAGCACGGTTATTCTCATTATGAAGTGATTGATTATCTTCTTCAGCCATATTTTCTGAAAATGATGAGGATACCCTACAAAGTCTACCACTTGATGTACGTGACCAAACTCTCATGCACGTGTAGGAACAGAATAAATGGAAAAGGAAAACAAAAGAATAAGAAACAAGAGAAAATAAACAAAGTTATATACAAGAAAAAGTGAAAAGAGAAAATAAATTAAAAATTATAATTTATACAAAACTTATCTCCCCGACAACGACGCCAAAAACTTGACACGACGAAAAGATTGATGTCTTCTCCCAAGTGCAGGAGTGTCGAAGTAATAAATAACCCGACAAGACCGGGGTCGAACCAGAGGGAGGTTATTGTACAAATTATAAATATCAACAATACAACAACAATAATAATAACAAGAACAACAATAATAGTAACAACAACAACAACAACAACAACAACAATAATAATAATAATAAAGAAAGAGAAGATGATGATGATGATGATGATGATGATGGTGAGAACTTGGAGATAGAATATTAAAGTAAAGATTAAACAATGATAATAATAAATGTCAAGGTTAGAGGTTCCACTAATGGTATGTCGAACAAGTATAGTATGAACTCTTATTGTTCAAATGGAATCCACACATAAAGGAGGTTCCAATCATATTATAGATTGTTAACATGATTACATTAGTCATCTTATTTAATTAATGCAAATACTTGTAAATTTCGTCAAGCATTCATGATTATAACTTATGTTAACAACAAATCAAGTTCCTTTCATAGCTCAGGTGTCGGTTATACCATACAGTATGGGCTACGAAAGTGCCAAGCATTTTTTGTACCAATTGTTATACAACATAAATCAAGATTAGTCATTTAACAAGCAAAGTATTAAAGAGTTAACAAGATAACAAATATAAAACATGTTAGTATTAAACATTAAAGTCCATATTAAGTTTATACATAATTATTCTTACACCATTAATGTAACCCTTTCACCTTCACATAATTAACTTAGCTAGACATAATGGAAAAAAGAAAAATGGATAAACAAAATAAGAACATAAATAAGATAAGAGTTAACAAAGCAAGGGAAAAGAAATGAAAGGCATAAACTTGATATTAATAAAAACAAAGCATAAAGAATACAAAGAGAGAAAAGAAGAGCATGATCTTGATCTGGACACCAAGATGCCTAAATGCATGGCAAATGCCTCCTTTTATAGGCCAAAATTGGGAACTATTGATTTGATGAATAATTGATGAGTAGATGGCCAACCCTTGACTTGGTGACAATCCTTATCTTCTCTTGTGTGCCCAAAACGTCATTGATGACGTCAAAATTAGAGCCACTTGAAAACATGAAAGTTCTAGACAATTATCTCAGATTTCTTGTGTAAACAATTCAGCTCATTTCGACTTTTAGAACTCCAGATATGGCCAAAATACTGAACAATGCTCAGGCTGGAGGACAGATTCGGGCTTCTTTATTGTTACAACAATTTGGACTTGAAAATGTCCTTTTTAGATCTTGGGCTCCACATGAAAGTTATAGGCCTATGTCTTACCTTTCCATCCATATAAAGTAGACATAAATCTAGGATCTATAGCTCCAGATATGACCCAATTACCGAACAGTGTTCCGGTTTGGATTGCACTGACATCTCTTTTCTAAGTTTGATCATCTCTTTGCCTTTGCAATTGAAGTTCTTAAAGTCATCAATGAATCCTTTCATTTATGTGATAGGCCTGCATTTAAAATGGACATTTACCACAAATTAAAGGTATCATATATGATTAGATAGATTATTATAAAACGTACTTTAGTTAAGGAGTTATTGATACTTTAAGTGCAAAATGATGATATAAAACCATGATAAAAATACAGTTTTGAGTACTAATCAGTACGGCTATATTCTTTATCATGGAAATTGTCTCTTCAGCTTTGACAGTTATTAGCATTCCATTCATAATATATTTTAAACACTGGTGTAATGAAGAAGCCTCTACTCTAACAGCATGAATCCACGGCCTCCCTAATAGTATACTGTAAGATGGGTTAATATCCATTACTTGTAATGTTATCAGGAACATTTACAGCCCTATATATAGCTCCACTTCTAAGGTCCCAATTATTTGTCTTAGTGAACCATTATATGTTTTCGCCATCAACATGCTAGGCTTCATATGTGACTCATTGATAGATGTTTCTTTCAACATATGCCTTGGTAGGACATTAAGTGCAGAACCATTGTCGACGAGTACTTTTCTGATTATAATATCTTTAGATCATACTGTAATGTATAATGGCTTGTTATACCCGGTACCATTGAGACATAATTTAGTGAAGTATACATAATTTGATGCTTGTATTCTTCCCACTAAATGTTCTATAGCTTCTTGATTAATGTCCTAAGAAACATATTCCTTATTCAATACTTTTTGTAGAGCCTTCCTATGTGACTCAGAGCTTAGGATTAAAGACAACAATGATATTCTTGCTGGAGTTTTCCTAAGCTATTAACAAAACTATATTTATTGTGTTTCATCAACTTCAAGAATTTATTGGTTTTTTCATCCATGACAGGTTTGTTTATTCCCTTAATCACGTCAACCTCCTCTTTACCCTTAGCTTTTCTTTGTTTTTCCAGTTCTTCTAGAGTGAAACATCTGCCACTATGGGTTAATCCCCTAATTTTTGTTTGAAAAACAGGCGGCTGCTAAGTGCTTTTAAAGGAATAGCCATAGTTATGAGGTAAGGCATTGTAATTCCATTTATATGCCACTACTGGTTTGGATAAGACCAATTTAGGTGGTTTTCCTGTAATGAATTGTCCTCGACATACCTCTTTATTTGGTGCTTCCATCATTAACACATTTTCACCTGTTGCTTTCTCGATTCACAGCAATTCATGACTTACCATTTGCATCATATTTTTGTGAAAACCCTCACTGGCTAATCATATGGCCTTCTATATTATAATGTTCACAACATTTCTTGTTACCCCCTTTGTATCTTACATCTACCATCATTTGGTAGATCCTATCCATTAACACCTTTAAGATTTTTAAGTGTTCTATTTCTAACATGTTTACAAACCCATTACTTGAAACATGATTGGGTAGAGGGTTTGTATTCATATTAGGGGCATCTTCAAATGTTATTCATCCTGCTTTGATTAGTTGTAAAAGCTTTCTTTTGAAGGCATTGTAGGTATGGATGCTATGCCCAGCTACACCAGTATGATATTAGCAGGTGAGGTCTGGCTTATACCAGCTGGAGTAAGGTGATTGTAGGGGTGTTAAAGGCACTAAGGCTATTTGTCTGATATTTAGCATCTTTTGGTACATTTCATTTAAGGGTAATGGCAATGGAGATAATTATTCTTAGGTTCTTTGGTAGTCCTTTTTAGAGAAATTCTCAGCTTGGTTTTTTACTTGGTGGTTTTGAAGTTTAGGTTTCTTGGCTGGGATTGGAAAGTTGAAGTTGATGTTGGTAATTTGGGATGAAAGGGATGGAGTGTTATATCTTTGGAATTGATCTTTCTTGTTTTTATAGCTACTTTCTACATGATCAATCTCCCTCTTTTTTACTCCAAAACCCTTTTATCCCACAAGTACAGAGATTCTCCCGCTTTTTATTCCTTACTCAATTTGTTCTACTACCATTACAACGTCAGTAAATTGTTAAGTCGAACTACCCATAACGTGTTTGTAATATGGTGCTTTTAACGTGTTGACAAACAGAGCAACCATTTCTTTTTCTAAGAGAGGGGGGTGTACCTGTGCTGCTAAATCTCTCCATCTTTGTGCATACTCCCTTATACTCTCCTTATCTCCCTTCTCCAAATTAGATAGACTTGTTATATCAGGAGCAATATCCCTATTATATTTGTATTGCTTGATGAAAGCATCTACGAGGTCTTTCCATGTATGGATCCTGGTATTATCTAATCTCATATACCAGCTCAACGCTGCTCTACTCAAACTATCTTGGAAGAAATACATTAGTAGCTTCTCATCATGCACTACTTTTGCCATTTTTGTAATAGGATTTAAGATAAGTAACAAGGCATTGAGTTCTAGTATATTTGATAAATTCAAGAACTCAAAAAGTTTTTGGTACCACCACATTAGGGACTAGACATATTTTTGTTGCTCTCATAGGGTCATATAAGTTTACTCCCTTAATTGCCCTAATTGTGGCCTCTAATGCTACCATCTTGTCTTGATTAAAGTCATCAGATGACTTGGTTTTGTGGGACTCACTAGCAAATGTATCTACGACTGCAAGTGCTGGTGCTGATGTTGTTGATTGCACCAATGTTGGATTATGTAAGGGCTCCTATACTTGTTTGCCTGTTATTTCTTGAAGTTGATTTGATGAGGCAATGGCAGGTTTAGTGGAAGGGCCTTTACCAGAGGTATTCCTTAATGCTTGCTCAAGTAAATTAGTGAGGCGAGCCATACTAACCTTTAAAGAATCCAACTCTTCTTAGAAGCAAGCTTCACGATATGCATGCTCTTCATCTTCCATATTCCTTGCCCGTAGTCGAGTGTTGCAAACTCTTTTGGGACCTATATTTTAACCTGACATGCATATGTGTTACAATGTATAAATATGAATGCAAAATGAAAAAGATGCACGTATATGAATTAAGGAGCTAATCCATTACTTCCATTATCAAACATAGGTAGAATATGAAATCTGATATACATAAAGAGGTTTTGCCCAAGTCCTTTGATTGATTGAATTGCATACACATTATAAAAGTTTAGAAGTAAGCTTAGGCCTATACATATGATTCATACAATAGTGTCTTTACTCAAATGCTACTTTTTTATTGGCTACATTCCTAATGAAAGAGGAAATTTCATTCAGATATTCCTCATATCTCTTACAACTTTTGCCAATCTTGGAAGCCTTCAATCGTAGCTCATTTTCCTTTCAAGCCATCATGCCAATTAGCCTATTAGTTTGTTCAATCTTGTAATGGAACAAGTTGTTATCTTGAAGTAGTGCTCCATTACAGGCGACTAATGATTCATTTTTCTTCTCCAAGAACTGAAACATCTTTTCCAATTGATGAATCTGTTTTCTGGCCCTTTGCGATTCTTCCTTCTCTATATCAAACTCGGTTGTCTTAGTGTTTATTTGTATATTAGGGCTGCTGATGTAGTCTTGCCACTTCTTGAACTATTCTTGCGTCTTCCTTGTTTTTTCCTCTCAAGACTTAAGCTCGGCTTGTATCTTAGAAAATCAGTTTCTCATACCATTTATTTTGTCCAGGTATCCCTTCATATCTGACTTAGCTACCTTTCTTGCTTCTCTCTCATCTTTAGCTTGCATCTGATATCAGTTTTTTTCTTCTTCAATGGTGAGATCAACTAATTGGTTCTTCTCTTTTTCAGCTTCCCACTTTAACTTATACTAGTCCCTTTCTTTCTCCAAAGAAGCCATACTTTCTAAGGCCCTTTTCAGAGTCACTAATTCCTACTCCACCATTACATGCTTATTTACCAGTTCATCATATTTGGCTTTCCCTTTTTTTAGTTTTTCATTTGATTCATGCTGGTTCATCTTTAACTTAACAATTTGCTAATCTTTTTCCTTCAATTGCTGATATAGTGAGGTCTTTATCTCTTCTTCTTTCAAAAGTTGGTTTTATAGGAATTTCTGATGATTTTTGCTCTTACTAAGCTTAATCCTCAGCTTATCCAGTTCCTTCTAAAGGTTTTCCTTGTTGTTGACCCTTTTTCTTTTGAGCTTCAATGTCATGGATGACTTATCTTGGGTTATCCCTAGCTTCGTTGCCTCTTGAAATACTTCCAATGAACTACTACTACTCCATATAAAATAACCGGGGCTAACTAAGAACTCTTTTTGAAGCTCCTCTTTGCAAACCAAAATAAGCTGCTTCTAGTCAATTCTGATGGTGTCTAACTTATCCAAAGAACCAGCTTCTTTGAACGGACCGGTATATTCAGCCAATCCCTAGGTTCTTGGTATGTATTATATTCCTTTAAACTATCTAGCCACCAATAACGGTGAGTAGTTGATATAACCAGTCAAGCCAATTAATAGGACTTACACTTTGTCGCCACAACTCATTAGGTAAGATGAGCCACTTACCCAAGAAGCTTTCCATCTGAAATTACTTTGGGGAAGCTTTCGGTATTTATCTACCCATGCCTTTTCATCCAAATTATTCCTCTTCAGTCAGTACCAACTCAAAAGGTCTCATGTTAAACCACCAGAAATTATTAAAGACTTTTTTTTATACTTCCAAATGGCTAACTATCCACATGAATAAGAGAGGAATAGAGCATCGCGTTGCCTCTTTCCCATACAATCTGTAATGATTTAGAGATAGGAAGGTTTCGGCTAAGATAACTGAAGTAGGGTTATTCTTTGTCTCTTCAAATTCAAGGAAGGCATTAGTAGCTTCAATGCTAATAATTCCAGCATCTTCTGAAGGAAACAGAACTAACCCAAAGATGGCAAAAGCAATTATTTGATATCTTTCTTCACCCAACCTCCCTTTTTCTTTATCTGTCTTCAATTTATTCTCAATCATTTTCCACTTGAACCCTCCACTAGATGTCTTGTACCAATCAACTTGATCCAAGTATAGAAGTTTGGTAAGTGTTGTAACTGTACTCTCAATTCTTTGCCTAAAGTATACTTTGTAAGGGTCATTCAAAAAACTCAAGATCTTAGCATACTCCTTAAGAGTAATAGTCATATCAACATCCTCAAAGGTGAAACATCTGTAACTTGGGTCCTAAAAATGCATCAAGGCTTTGACTACTGAAATTTGAACAAGCATTCTTATCAGAAGAGCAATGATTGGGTGACCAACTCTTGACTTGGTAACGATCCTTATTTTCTCTTGTCTACCCAAAACATTATTGATAACGTCAAAATTGAAGCCACTTGACATGAAAGTTGTAGCAAATTATCTCAGCTTTCTTCTGTAAAACATTCAGCTCATTTTGACTTCTAGAACTCCAGATATGGCCAAAATACTGAACAGTGCTCAGGCTGGAGGACAGATTCGAGCTTCTTTATTATTGTTACAATTTAGACTTGAAAATGACCTTTTTAGATGTTGGGCTCTATATGAAAGTTATAGGCCTATGTCTTACCTTTCCATCTATATAAAGTAGACTAAATCTAAGATCTATAGCTCTAGATATGATCCAATTACTGAACAGTATTCCGGTTTGGATTGCACTAACATCTCTTTTCTAAGTTTGGTCATCTATTTGTCCTTCTAATTTCAGTTCTTAAATTCATCAATCAATCCTTTTATTTATATGATAGGCCTGCATTTAAAATAAAAATTTACTATAAATTAACGGTATCTTATATTATTAGATATATTATTATAAAACAAGCTTTAGTTACGGATTTATTGATACTTCAAATGCAAAATAATGATATAAAACCTTAATAAAAATATACTTTTAAATATCAATCACACCCCCCAACTAGCTTATTACTAGTCCCTAGTAATCAAAGCATTAAAATAGAAAAATACTTTGCAAATTCCACAAAGCAAGGTAGGTATCATTTAACTTCTATTAATCTATCCAGATAAACAAACTCTCATTAAATTTATATACCTGCTCAATACCTTTTAACAAGATATTCATAAACCTTTTTTGTTTTGTACTTAATGTATCAACACATAATTATAGGGTTTTTCTTAGAAGAAAACAAAAAAATGTTTTGTTCTAATATTTAAGGTTAACTTTCTTAAGTTGGGATTATTATTTTTGTCTTCTTTTTTTTTAATATATATATATACATATAATTTAAAACATCATGCATCTTTAACCTATGTAATAAGCTTTCAATTAATAACTCCCAAACTAGTTGGTCTTAAGGCATTAGGTGTTAAGACACCCTTACGAGCTTAGTAACTTGAGTCACAGATACTGATATGTAGATAATGCAATGTTTGATTCCCTTAAGCTTTTCTCTTCAACCCATGTAACAAGCGTTGGGCCAATAGTTCCCAAGTCAGTTGACTTTAGGGTATTAGGTGTTAAAACACCCCTTCAAGCTTAATTGCTTAGGTTGGGAGGCTACGAAACCAAACTTATCTACATTTTTATTATTATCATTTTTTCTTTTTCTTTTTTTCTTTTTTTAATTATATACTACCCTTTCCCTTAGTTGTTACCTTTAACAAAAAAAAATAAATAATGTAATAATCTAATATGCAACCCACAATCATATGTTTAAAGTGTGTGTGTGTGTGTGTGTGTGTGTGTGTGAATTAAGGTTTAATAGTACATGTTAACTAAGTATATGAGCAAAATTAAGTGATAACAAGTGAGAGTTTGTAAATTTGAATATTTCAAGAAGTATTATGATAGACCTTTTTATGAATGATTATTACGATGCGTCTCAAGAGTCATAAAAAGTTCTTCTTACTCTGTCATCATAGTAACAACAATTTTATACATGCTTTATGAAATAGAAAACGCAGTTTTTTTTTTAGCTACTAACCTCTTCCCCTAACTAAAACGAGACATTGTCCTTAATGTTTAAAGGTAGAAAGATAGAGTATAGAAGATATCCCCTAAAATAATGAATAGTGACAAACCTTAAACATACTAAAACAAATATAAAAAACAACAAAACACAATAATAAAACCAAAAGACACAAAGATTCACAAATGAAGGCTCAAATTCAATCTAAGCTTTTTACAGCTTTCCTTAGTTGACCCATTTATGTGACTTATGGAAGGATCAATTACAAGAATGAAAGATTGTGGTTGGTCAATCAATTCTTCAGCAGTAGCAATAGAGATTATGATTTGTTGTGCATAAGATGTTAGAAATTCCTGTTCCACAACATAATCAAGAAAAGACAACAACTTATCTTAATAACCATTAACATTTAACAAACATATGGGTTTATGGTGAATCTATAGTTGGGTCTAAGAGGAAATATGAAAGATCTCTTCCAATTTGCCTGACCACCTAGTAAAGCAATGAAGGCATTAGCATGGTTAAACATTGCCTTCATTCAAGCCAACATTATGGAGACCTGAAGTTCCTCTCTAATTGTTTTTCCAATAATGTCCCCTTGTGCTAAAGCTTCGGGGACGACCCCCAAAACTTGACTACCTCTTAAAAATACAGCTATTGACACACCTCTCATTAACCCAAGACTGCCTCTCTTATACATTAAATGAATCTTCCTCTCAGCTAGCACTTGACTAAGATGATTTGCTAATTCTAAAAACTCCTTTTCTTTTCCAGGACTAGATCCACCGAAAACACAAATACTTTTTATTTGATGACCTGAGGAACTTGCCATTTCTACACACTTCTGTATTTGTTGAATGTATGGGTTAATTAGAAATGAAAGGATGGAAGAGAGGATTTTATAGATGAGAAATTAGAAGGCAATCATACCACCTATATGTAGACCAGTTAGAGTCTCTCACATACACTCTCTCTATTTATGTATTTATTTATTTACTTTTGAAAAAGCATGTGTATGTATAGGTAGTTGTGATTGTGGTTCACATCTTCTCTTGGTTTTATGTCCAAGAACAACTTAAACGCCCTCTATGGATTGCGGATATATACACATATATCAATTATTATGGGAAACTAAAAGAACTGACTTAAGTCACGGAGTATCGTTATCCATCATTTGACCAAGGTGAGAGAAACTAGCAAAAATCACTCAAAAAGAAACACAAAAACAATGTGAGAAAAACAAAATAATCAACCTTTATCTATAAGATAATTCAAACTAGTTGATTCATTTTCACTATAAAAATTATCAAAGTAATCTTTCAAACGATATCCATTTTCCTTAAAAACATTGTCATTCATTGAATTCTTAATATTACAGACCCTATAAGGATTGTTCTATCTTGATTTGAGCTCTCTAGGGAATGCATAGAGTTGAGAATTATAAAACAAAACGTTTTAACCAGTATCAATTTTTTGACAATTTTCACAAGTTTTGTAGAATGGATGTATGTTCTTGAACATAATGGGCCAATAAAATCCATTTTGATAGATTTTTGTAGCTGTCTTATTTTACTAGAAATAACTTCCACATGCTTCGGAATGATAAAGTTTAATGACACTACTTACCTTATTGTCGGGAATGAATCTTTGAAATATTTGATCAGGACAATATTTGAATAAGTTAGGGTCATCACAATAAAAATTCTTCACTTCGTTCAAAAACTTTTCTTTGTCTTTGGTACTCCAATCAGCTGGCAAATCTCCTAAAGCAAGA
>SRLM01000895.1:151891-174953 GCA_015708895.1 Populus ilicifolia
AGAGATTGACTCATCATCTTTCTCATAAGGTTCAAGAGAGGGTTTTTCAATAACCTTACCACTACAAAGAGTAGTGACTGATTTGACTTGATCCATGTGTTGGCTTCCGGAACTACTTGCATTTGCATTGTATTGCCCCTTGAGATTTTGTTGTGGTTGAGATGGAAACTTACTGTTCTCTTAGAAACTGAGAGCAGATGTTAATTTTGCAAGAGTATCTTTAAAATCCGTCATGTTTTGAGCAAGTTAAGTATTGATTGTCTCTTGCTTTTTAATAAATGCATGCAATATTTCTTTAAGATTTCTTCTAGGAGGTGGAGCATAAAGAGGTGTATATCCATGAGAATTTTGGAAATTATGGTGTGCTTGAAATGATGGTTGTGAAGTTTGTGCATTGTTGTTCTCACTCTTCCAACTAAAATTTGGGTGATTTCTCTAACCAGGGTTGTATGTTTATGAATATGGGTTGTGGTTGGCCTTTTGGAAACTATTTAATGAATGGGCTTGTTTATGAAAACATTCCTTAAAAGAAGACAAGGTTGGACAGTCATTGGTTGAGTGTTCATGTCTTTCACAGATTTGACACACAATGTTTTTAACAGATTTTAATTGACCACTCGTTTTCAATTCTAGTGCCTTGACTTTTCTAGCTAAAGATGCAAACTTGGCATGAAAGTCATGATCTTCCGTAAGGTTGTACATACCTCCACTAGATGTATCAAGTTGAGTTTTACTCGGTGCCTCATAAGTACACGCGATGTCCTAATTTTGAGCATTTTTAGCGAACAAGTCTATGTACTCCATTGCTTCATCAAGATCTTTATCTTCAAAAGTTTCATTGCGCATCAATTCAACCATTTGTACAAATGTGTAACAAATCTCCATGTTTCAAAACCATGATGAGGGCAAGTACTAAGCAAGTCTTGACACCTATCCCAACATTGGTAAAATGTTTCTCCAAGTTTTTGAGTGAAAGTGGTGATTTGTCCTTTGAAAAAGTTTTGTTTTATGAGATGGGAAAAACTTCTTTAAAACCTGTTGTTGCATTTCATCTCAAGCATGAATGGATCCTGGTCTTAAATTTTGTAGCCATGTTTTAACTTTATCTTTTAATGAAAAAGGAAAGAGCTTTAATCTAATAGTGTTCATGCTACAATTTAAATTATTATATGTGTTGCAGATCTCCTCAAATTTTCTTAAATGCAAGTATGGATTTTCCAATTCTAAGACATGAAAAGAAGGAAAAAGTTGAGTAATACCTGACTTAAAATTAAAATGAGATGCATCGAGAGGAAAAACTACGCATAATGGTGCACTTGTTCTTGTGGGATTCATGTGGTCTCTAAGTGTTCTAGCACGGTTATTCTCATTATTCTCATTATGAAGTGATTGATTATCTTTGTTGTAACCTAATTTTGGATTCACTAAAATTTTCTTGAATGTTATTTTATTTTATTACTCATAACAAAAAAAAATTTAAAATATATTTTCTCGAGTCAACCGCATCTTTCAATCAAAATCGAGTTCACCAGGTCAATACGAGTTAAATGATGTCGATCGTGATAAAAATGAGTTTCAGGCTGTTTCGGGTCAAAACCATCATTGTTGGTCAAAACTACCAAGTCAATACAAGTCCCACCATGTCGACCGCGATGAAAAATGAGTTTCGGGCTGTTTTGGGTCAAAACCATCTTTTTCAATCAAAACTAAGTCCACCAGGTCAATACGGGTCCCACCATGTCGACTGCGATGAAAAAATAAGTTTCAAACTACTTTTGGTCAAAAAACCTGGTCCACCAAGTTGATACTCGTTTAAAGATTTTTTTTGTAATTAAAATTGATTTTTAGCGGATGAAAAGCTTTTTATAATACTAATTTGAATTTTTAATTTTACCCTTATAAATAAATATTATTATTATATATAATAAAAGAAAAAAAATCAATTTTGTCATAGTAGGCAGAGAATTTCTGCCAATGGTAGGTGGTGCAGCTGTACATTGAAAATTTTGCATAATCCCATGATTACCTGCACAACCTGTGATTTGTTGTCCCCTTTTATTGACTGTAAATAGCCAATGAAACCAAGCTAACAAAAAGGACATAAACAGAAATCAAGAGAATTGTGAATTGTGAATTCGAGAGGAAACTATTTGTGTTCCTATTTGACACTAGTCATTTTTCATCTACTTTTTCTTCACCCTATTAATATATTGATTTAAAAAAAACAATTTGAAAAATATCAAAAATATCCTAACCATTAGATCTAATAGTATTTAAATCTGAGCTTTTGATTTCTTAGGATACAATAGGCTTTACCACACCATATTAAAACTCAAATCCATCTCAGCCTTTAAAATAATCTGTCATTTGATTCTGTTGTGCCACGTCATCAAGTGTACCCAACACTCAGTACACCGCGACACACCAAATCATAGCCTAGTCCATCCTCACCGTCTGATCAACTTTCAGATCAAGCCAATCACAGCCACACGATCTGTTCATCTGTGATCCAACAGTTCATAGGCTTCAGACACACTGATGCACCATATGCTAGTCCATACTGTATCAAAACTTAGAGCCCCTCTCTCCTCTTGCTAGCGATTCTCTCTCTCTCCTCCGATCTCCTATTTTCAGCCGTTTCAAGCCACAAAACCACAATAGAAAGGTGCATCACCTCCTCTGAAGCAAAACCTTGGCAGTTTTACACGTTTTCACCAGCGATTTTATCCGGAAAAAGGTCGCGACAGTCATCAACCAAATAACCTTCAAGTTGTTGATTCTCCCTCATCAGCCATCAATGGCCATTGAGACTACCACCATCAGAATCCTCATCCTTAGATCTACCAGAATCAACCATCTTTTGTTTAGAATCTCACCGGAAAATTTCACCGCCTTCAAGAGTAGTCGCGCGTGAGCCACACTCTCCGCCAGTGGTATTTTCATAAATTTTTGATAAATCCGAGGGAATTTTAGTCTTTAAGACTTGCTTAATACTTTCCCTTATCATGATTTTGAAACATGGAGATTGGTTTCACATTTTTATAAAGGGTTAACACCTAAAGATAGGTAAATGATGGAATTGATATGTAATAGAACTTTTAAAGATAAGGATCCTAATGAAGCAATGGAGTACTTAGACTTGTTAGCTGAAAATGCTTATGCTTAAAATTAAGATACCGTAGGTATTTATAAGGTATCGAGTAAAACTTAACCTCATATATCTTGCAGAAGTATATACAACCTTAGGGAAGATCATGACCTCAAAGCCAAGTTTGCATCTTTAGCTAGAAAAGTCGAGATCCTAGAATTCAAAAAGAGTTGTTAATTAAAATATGTTCAAGACATTGTGTCTCAAATCTATGAAACCAGTGAAATCCAAATCAATAATTATCCAACTTTGCTTTCTTTTAGGGAATGTCTCCACGAACAAGCACATGTTTTAAACAATTTTCAAAAGCCCAATCATAACTTATACTCGCAAATATACAATCTTAGTTAGATAAATCACCTAAATTTCAATTAGAAGAGTGATAATAATAATGCACAAACATCATAACCATCATTTTAAGCACATCATAATTTTTAAAATTCTCGAGGATATGCACCTTTTTATGCTCCACCTCCTAGAAAAAATCTTAAAGAAGTATTGCATGCATTTATTGAAAATCAAGAGACAATCAAGACTAAACTTACTCTAAGCATGATAAATTTTAAAGATAGTATTGCAAAATTGACATCTACTCTTATTTTCTAAGAGAATGGTTAGTTTTTATCTCAACTACAACAAAATTCCAAGGAAAAATACAATGCAAATGCAAGTAGTTTTGGAAGCCAATTCATAAATCAAGTCTAATCAATCATCACTCTTCGCAATGGTAAGTTTATTAAAAAGCCCACTATAAGGGTATGAGAGGGGTTGAATCTAACTTTGGCAAAGAAAATACTGATTTCCCGCCAGCACTTTCATTTCCTCATGCCATGACCAAACAAAGGAAAGTCAATCACAACTTTGAAATCTTTAAAACTTTCAAATAAGTAAGGATCAATATACCTTTGTTGGATGCTATTAAACAGGTTCCTAATGCTAACTTTTTGACAGATCTGTGCACTGTGAAGAGAAAACTGAATGGGAAAAAGAAAGTCTTTTTAGCCAAACAAGTAAGTGTCATTCTTGAGAATAATAATACTTTGAAATATAAAGACCATGTTTATCCTACAATTTATTGCTTTATTGAATAATATAAAATTGAAAGAGCCTTACTTGATCTTAAAACTAATGTGAATTTACTTTTATATTCAGTTTTGGAAAGTCTCATTCTAGGTGAGTTCAAACCAACTTCTGTAACTCTCTTACTTGCTGATAGATCTGTAAAAGTGCCTGGAGGAATAGTTGAAAATGTATTAGTACAAGTTGATAAATTCATTTATCTTATGAATTTAATTGTCATAGACACACAACCTATTGAAGCATGCAATTCATTTCCTATTATTTTAGAATGTTCATTTCTTGTAACTCCTAATGCATTGATTAATTGTAGGAATGAATTGATGAGGCTATCATTTGGAAGCATGACATTAGAGATGAATATTTTTAATATTTACAACCAACCTAAAGATGATAATGATTTATAGAAAGTAGAATTTATTGAAAAATTAGTTCATGATTAATTTCAAACCATTTCTAGCAAAACTGAGATTGATGAATCTGATGATTTACAAATGGTTTATTTTCAGGAAGAATCAAAGGCAAGTAATTAGAGACCATAAATTGTAGAATTACCACCACAATCAATTAAGTCCATACCTTCAAGTATTCAACCACCCAAACCTGATTTGAAATTATTACCATTCAATCTCAAATACTCATTTTTGTGAGAAAATAAAACTTTTCTAGTAATAATCTATTCCAAACTTAATGCACATCAAGAACGTAATTTTTACAAACTTTGAAAATGTATAAAAATGCATTAGGATGGACCATAACTAATATAAAAGGAATCAGTCCTTTGATTTGCACACACATATTTTATTTGAAGAAAAATGTTAAACCCTCTAGATAAATGCAACGAAGGCTCAATCCTAATATGAAAGAAGTACTGAAAAATAAAGCCATTAAACTTTCTAGATAATGAAATCATTTATCCTATTTCTAACAGCAAATGGGTAAGTTCTACCTAAGTTGTACTGAAAAAATATAGAGTCACTATGATAACAAATGAAAACAATGAGTTAATTCCAACTAGCAATATTACTAGTTGGTATATGTGCATTGATTATAGTGAACTTAATTCAATGATTAGAAAAGATCATTTTTCTTTACCATTCGTGAACCAAATCCTAGAAAGAGTTGCAGATTTTGAATTTTATTGTTTCCTATATAGCTATTCAGGTTACAACCAAATTGAAATTGCATGGTATGATCAAGAGTAGGCTACTTTCACATGTCAATTTGGTATTTTTGCATATCCAAGGATGCCTTTTGGATTATGTAATGCACCAGCGATGTTTCAAAGATACATGCTCATTATATTTAGTAATATGGTTGAACATTTTCTTAAGATTTTTATGGATGATTTTTCTATTTTTGGCAATTCATTTGATAATTATTTAACTAACTTAGAAAAGGTTTTAAGTAGGTGTGAATAAAAAAATCTTGTACTGAATTGGAAAAAATATCACTTTATGATGACAAACAGCATTGTACTTGGTCACATTGTTTCATCAAAAGAAATTGAGGTTGACAAATCTAAAATCAAGTTAATTGCTTACTTGCTAACACTAAAATTTATTAAAGATGCTAGATCATTCTTAGGATATACTACTTTTTATAAAAGGTTCATCAAAGATTTTAGTGTAATATCTAAGCCCTTAAGTGACCTTCTAATAAAAGATAATATTTTTTAATAGATTGAACGTTGTGAAGAAGTCTTTGTTAAACTTAAAAACTTGCTTACTTCTACTCTTGTCATTCAACCTCCTAATTGGTGCTGTTTTGAAATAATGGGTGATGCTAGTGATTATATTATGGGTGCTATTTTGGGACAAATAAAAGATAAGAAATCTTATGTGATTTACTATGTAAGTAAAACTTTAAATATTACTTAAATGAATTATACTACCACTAAAAATGAATTACTTACAATAGTATTTGCAAATAAAAAATTCAGATCTTATCTTATTAGCTCACTTGTTATTGTTTTTAGTAATCATGCAGTATTGAAATATCTTCTTTCTACTAAAGATTATAAGGCTAGATTGGTATGGTGAATTTTATTACTTCAAGAATCTGATATCACAATCAGAAATAAGAAAGGCATTGAAAATGTTGTTATGGATCATTTGTCAAGATTAACAACTTATTTGAAATATGACTTCACATCAATAAATGACTATTTTCCTAATAAATCTTTACTTTTTATCTTTACAATGTCTTAGTTTGTTAATATTGTTGATTTTCTTATTTTAGAACAATTGTCAGCTCATTGAAGTACCCAAGATAAAAGAAAGTTCTTGAACAAAGTGAAGAACTTATATTAAGATGATCTTTATTTATTCAAATATTGTCCTTATAAAATATTTTGAAGATTTTCTTATTTTAGAACAATTGTCAACTCATTGAAGTACCCAAGATAAAAGAAAGTTCTTGAACAAAGTGAAGAACTTATATTAAGATGATCTTTATTTATTCAAATATTGTCCTTATAAAATATTTTGAAGATGTATTCCTGACAATGAGGTAAGTAATGTCATTAAATTTTGTCATTCTAAGGCATGTGAAAGTTATTTCTCATCAAGAAAAACAATGACAAAAATCTTACAAAATAAATTTTACTGCTCACCATGTTCAAGGACTCATGCATTCTACAAGACTTGTGAAAATTGTTAAAAGTTGGAATCTATTTCAAAACATTACATGATGCCTTTAAATCCTATTCTTGTCATTAAGATCTTTGACTATTGGGGTATAGATTTTGTGGGTCCATTTCCTCTATCATTTGGTTTCTTGTACATATTAGTCGTAGTAAATTATGTTTCAAAATAGAGAGAAGCAATTTCAAGTCAAAATAGTGATCACAAAATAGTGATAAAAAATTTAAAAAAAATATCTTGAGTCAATTTGGAACCCCTCGAGCCATAATAAGTGATGGTGGAACACATTTCTACAACAACTCATTTTCAAAAATTACAAATAAATAAACTTGAGGAAATAAGAAATGATGCATCTAAAAATTCCAAAATTCATAAAGCAAGAATAAAAGAGTTTCATTACAAGAAAATACTGAGAAAAACATTCAATATTGATAAAAAAAATCTTATTTTATAATTCTTGACTCCATTTATTTCCTGGAAAACTAAGATCAACATAGAGTGGTCCTTTTATTGTAAAACATGTATATCTATATGGGGCTTATGATATTGAGAATCCAAAAAATGAAAATGTTTTTAAGGTAAACGAACATTGTTTGAAAGTTTACTTTGATAATTTTTCAGTTAAAAATGACTTTGAATTAAGTAATCTTGTATATAAAATTTGATTTTCTTTTTCTAACATTGTTTTGTGTTTCGTTTTGGTGAAACTTTTATTTTGCTAGTCTCTCTCACCTTAGTCAAATAGTGGATAACGATACTCTGTGATTTAAGTTGATTCTTTTAATTTCCCACAATAATTGATATTTATGTATATATTTATGCAATTGTTTACTCTTTTTGACTAGTCTATAGAGAATGATACTCCGTAACTCTTAAGTTGGTTCTTTTAGTTTTCTATGATAACTGATATCTGTGTATATATTTATGCAATTCTGTGCTCTTTCTCCTGTCTTTAAATTTCTTCTTTAATTCTCATTTGAAAATGGACACTACTCTTGAAAAATTAAAATAGTATTTTCTCGTTCTACCTCAAAATGTAATTTTAAAAACATTTCATGCTAAATATGCAATATTAAAGTTAATGAGATGTGGAATTCCTGAAGATATTCATTGGCTAGTTGACACGACTAAAATATTCATGTCTTTTTCCAAGTGCAGAAGTGTCAAATAAATAAATAACCAGACAAGATCGGGGTAGAACCACAGGGAGGTTAATTATATAAATTATAGATAACAATAATACAACAACAACAAAACAACAGTAATAGCAGCAGCAACAACAACAACAATAATAATAATAATAATAAGCTGATGAGAACTTTAAGATGGAAGATTAATGTAAGAATTAAACAATAATACCAACAAATATCAAGGTTAGAGGATCCACTAATGGTATATCAAACAAATATAGTATAAACTCTTATTATGCAATTGAAAACCACACACAAAGGAGGTTTCAATCAGATTATACATTATTAACATGATTACATTAGTTATCTTATTCGATTAATGTTAATACTTGTAAATCTCTTTAGGCATTCATGATTATAACTTATATTAACAACAAATCAAGTTCCTTTCATAGCTCAGGTGTCGGTTATACCATACAATATAGGCTATGAAAGTGTCAAGCATTTGATGTACCAAGTATTATACAACATAAATCTAGATTAGTCATTTGACAAGCAAAGCATTAAAGAGTGAAAAATATAACAAATACAAAACATGTTAGTATCATACATTAAAGTCCATATTAAGTTTACATTATACTTATTCTTACACCATTAGTATAATCTTTTCACCTTGACATAATAAACTTAACTAAACATATTGAAATAAAGAAAAATAAATAAACAAGATAAAAACATAAATAAGATTAAAGTTAACTAAGTAAAGGAAAGGAATTGAAAGATATAAACTTGATATTAATGAAAATAAAACTTAAACATTACAAAAATACAAAAAAAGAAAGAAAAGGTATGATCTTGATTTCGAGACCAAAATGCATAAATGCATGGCAAATGACTCCTTTTATAAACCAAAATTGGGAACTATTGAATTGATGATTAATTAAAGATTGGGTGGCCAACTTTTGACTTGGTAACAATTCTTATCTTCTTTTGTCTGCCCAAACTCTCATTGATAACATCAAAATTGAAACACTTGAAAATATGAAAGTTGTAGAAAATTATCCCATCTTTCTTGTGTAAATAATTAAGGTTATTTAGACTTTTAGAACTTCATATATAGGTCAAATACTAAACAGTGCTCGGGGTGGAGGACAAATTTGAACTTCTTTGTTGTTAGTACAATTTGCACTTGAAAATAACTTTTTTAAATCTTGGGCTCCATATGAAAGTTGCAGGTCTATTTCTTATCTTTCCATCCATATAAAGTAAACTTAAATTGAGATCCACAACTCCAAATATGACATAATTACTGAATAATATTCTGGTTTAGACTGCACCGGTATCTCTTTTCTAAGTGTGACCATCTTTTTATCCTTTCAATTTTAGTTCTTAAATTCATTAATCAATCCTTTCATTTATGTGATAGACCTGCATTTAAAATTAACATTGACACAACGAAAAGATTGATGTCTTCTCCCAAGTGCAGGAGTGTCGAAGTAACAAATAACCCAGCAAGACCGGGATCGAACCACTAGGAGGTTATTATACAAATTATAAATAACAATAATACAACAACAACAATAATAACAATAATAACAACAATAACAACAATAATAGCAATAATAATCATAATAACAACAACAACAACAACAATAATAAAGAAGAAGAAGAAGATGAGAACTTTGAGATGAAATATTAAAGTAAGGATTAACAATGATAATAACAAATGTCAAGGTTAGAGGTTCCACTAATGGTATGTCAAACAAGTATAGTATAAACTCTTATTATTCAATTGGAAACCACACACACAGGAGGTTCTAATTATTCAATTGGAAACCACATACAAAGGAGGTTCCAATCATATTATAGAATGTTACCATGATTACATTAGTCATCATATTCAATTAATGTTAATACTTGTAAATTTCATCAAGCATTCATGATTATAACTTATGTTAACAACAAATCAAGTTCTTTTCATAGCTCAGGTGCCGGTTATACTATACAGTATGGGCTATGAAAGTGTCAAGCATTTGTTGTACCAATTGTTATACAAAATAAATCAAGATTAGTCATTTAACAAGTAAAGTATTAAAGAGTGAACAAGATAACAAATATAAAACATGTTAGTATCAAACATTAAAGTCCATATTAAGTTTATACCATACTTATTCTTACACCATTAGTGTATCCTTTTCACCTTGACATAATTAATTTAGCTAGACATAATGGAAGAAAGAAAAATAGATAAACAAAATAAGAACATAAAAGTTAACTAAGTAAATGAAAGGAAATGAAAGGCATAAACTTGATATTAATAAAAGCAAAGCATAAGCAATACAAAAAATACAAGAGAGAAAACAAGAGCATGATCTTGATCTGGACAACCAGATACCTAAATGCATGGCAAATGCCTCCTTTTATAGGCCAAAATTAGGAACTATTGATTTGATGTCTAATTGATGAGTAGGTAGTCAACCCTTGACTTAGTGACAATTCTTATCTTCTTTTGTCTGCCCAAAATGTCATTGATGACGTCAAAATTAGAGCCACTTAAAAACATGAAAATTCTAGGAAATTATCTCATCTTTCATGTGTAAAACATTCAGCCTATTTTGACTTCTAGAACTCCAGATATGGTCAAAATACTGAACAGTGCTCGGGCTGGAGGACAGATTTGGGCTTCTTTGTTGTTATAACAATTTGGACTTCAAAATGGCCTTTTTAGATCTTGGGCTCCACATGAAAGTTGTAGGCCTATATCTTACCTTTCTATTAATATAAAGTAGACCTAAATCTAAAATCTATAGCTCCAGATATGACTCAATTATCGAACAGTGTTCCGGTTTGGATTGCACCGACATCTCTTTTCTAAGTTTGATCATCTCTTTGCCTTTGCAATTGAAGTTCTTAAAGTCATCAATCAATCCTTTTATTTATGTGATAGGCCTGCATTTAAATGGACATTTACCATAAATTAAAGGTATCTTATGTTATTAGATAGATTATTATAAAACGTACTTTAGTTAAGGAGTTATTGATACTTCAAGTGCAAATGGATGATATAAAACCATGATAAAAATGCACTTTTGAGTACTAATCAAATGTTTATTACAAATTAAAAGTATCTTATATTATTAGAAATATTATTATAAAACATGCTTTAATTAAGGAGTTATTGATACTTCAATTGAAAAAATAATGACATAAAATCTTGATAAAAATGCACTTTTAAGTACTAATCACACCCCCCAACCAGCTTATTATTAGTCCCTAGTAATCAAAATGTTAAATAGAAAAATACTTTGCAAATTCCACAAAGCAAGGTATTCATCATTCAACTTCTAATAATCTATCCAGATAAACAAACTCTCATTAAATTTACATATTTGCTCAATACCTCTTAATAAGATATTAATAACCTTTTTTTATGCTAAATATATCAACATATAATTATAGAGCTTTTCTTGGAAGAAAAGAAAATTTTTGTTCTAATGTTTAAGGTTAACTTCCTTAGGTTGGGATTATTTTTTTTTTCTTTTTTTTTAATATAGATACATATAACTTAAAACACCATGCATCTTTAACACATGTAACGAGCTTTCGGCTACTGACTCCCAAACTAGTTGGTCTTAAGGCATTAGGTGTTAAGACACCCCTACAAGTTTAGTAACTCAGGTCGCACATACTAATACATAGATAGTGCAATATTTTATTCCCTTAAGCTTTTCTCCTTAACCCATGTAACAAGTGTTGGATCAATAGCTCGCAAATCAGTTGACTTTAGGGTATTAGGTGTTAAAATACCCTTTTAGGCTTAATTACTTAGGTTAGAGAGGCTACAAAACCAAACTTATTTATATTTTTATTATCATCATTTTTATTGTTTTTTTGTTTTTTTAAATTATATATTATCCATTTCCCTTAGTTGTTACCTTTAACAAAAAAAACATAAATAATATAATAATTCAATGTGTAACCCACAATTATATGTTAAAGTGTGTGTGTAAATTAAGGTTTAAGAACACATATTAAATGAGTATATGAGTAGAATTAAGTGATAACAATGCGAGAGTTTGTAAATCTGAATATTTCAGGAAGTATTATGATAGATCTTATTAATAATGGTTACTAAGATATGTCTTAAGAGTCTTAAAAAGATCTTCTTTACCCTACCATCATAGTAATAATAATTTTACACATGCTTTATGAAATAGAAAATATAGTTGGTTAATTTTATTTTTTTAGCTACTACCCTTTCCGCCTCAACCAAAATGAGACATTGTCCTTAATGTTCAAAGGTAAAAAGATAGAGTATAGAAGATATCACTTGAAATATCGAACACTAACAAACCTAAAACACACTAAAACAAAAAAATAAGAAATAACAAAACACAATAATAAAACAAAAGGACAAAAAAAATTACAAATGAAGACTCAAATCTAATATAAGCTTTTTATGGCTTTTCTTAAATGATCAATTTATGCAACTCATAGAGAGATTAATTACAAGAATAAAATATAATAGTTGGTCAATCAATTATTTAGTAGTAGTAATAGAGATTATGATTTGTCGTGCAGAAGATGTTAGAAATTCCTGTTCCACAGCATGATCATGAAAAGACAATAACTTATCATAATAACCATTAACATGTAACAAACCTATGGGTTTATGGTGAATGTGCAGTTAGGCCCCAAAAAAATATGAAAGATCTCTTCTAATGTTCCTAAACCACTTGGGAAAGCAATGAAGATATTAGCATGGTTAAACATTGCATTCATTCGAGCAGACATTGTGGAGACTTGTAGTTCCTCTCTAATTGTTTTTCCAATGATGTTTCCTTGTGTTAAAGCTTTGGAGAGGACCCCCATAAGTTGACTACCTCTTAAAAATACAGCTATTGACACACCTCCCATTAACCTAAGATTGCCTCCCCTATACACTAAATGAATATTTCTCTTAGCTAGCACCTGACCAAGATGATTTACTAATTCTAAAAACTTTTTTTTCTAGGACTAGATCCACCAAAAACATAAATATTTCTTATATGATGACCTAAGAAACTTGCCATTTCTACACACTTTTATATTTATTGAATGTATGGATTAAATAGAAATGAAAGGAAGGAAAAGAGAATTTTATAGATAAGAAATTAAAAAGGCAATCACACCACCTATATATAGGTTAACTAGAGTCTCACACACACACTCTCTCTCTATTTATTTATTAAAAAGCATGTGTATGTACAAGTAGTTGTGATTGTGGCTCATATCTTCCCTTGGTTTTACGTCCAAGAACAGCTTAAACACCTTTTATGGGTCAGGGATAGGCTTCCTATCCAATTTTCTTAAAAACTGGCAAACAATGTTTTTTTTAGTCAGATTCCCAAGACTAAGTCGATTGTGTTTTTTATGAAAATAGGGTTATGAATCATGAATTGCACAATGCACATCTCCACCAAGATATGTCTCAAAAGTCAATAAAAGATTATTTAAAGATTCCTTATGTTTTGAAATGAATCCTGGCTTTTGACAATTTTCATAAGCTTTGCAGAATGCATGTGAGTGCTTAAACATTATGGGCCAATAAAATTCACTTTATAAGATTTTTGCAGTTGTCTTTCTTGATGAGAAATGACCTCCACATGCCTTAGAATGACAAAATTTAATGACACTACTTACCTCATTATCAGGAATGCATCTTTGAAATATTAGATCAGGATAATATTTGAATAAGTAAGGGTCATCCCAATAAAAGTTTTGCACGTCATTCAAAAAATTTCTTTTCTCTTGGGTACTCCAATGAGTTGATAAATCTCCTATAGCAAGAAAATTATTATTTTTATCATACCAAGGCATTGGACTAAGAGAAAATAAGGATTCGTTAGGAAAGTAATTATCAATTGGTGAGATGTTGGATGTCAAATCTGTTGTCACTTTTGACAAAAGATCCACATCAATATTTTTTAGGGTGTTTTTCATCTATGAATTCTTTCTGAGAATAAATCATTTGCAAATCTTGAGATTCATCCAACTCATTTTTACTTAAAATAGATTCAAGTTGATCATAAACCAATTCCATAATATGATCTACTTCTTGAAATTCATTATCATTTCCAAGTTGCTTGCAAATGTTAAAAATATTCATTTTCTATGTCATGTTTCCAAACGATAACTTCATCACTCCATTCTTATAATTAATCAATGCATTAGAAGTTGTAAGAAATGCACATTCTAAAATAACAGGAAATGAATTACATGTTTCAACAAGTTATGTGTCCAAGATAATAAAATGCATAAGATAAATGAATTTATCGACTTATACCAACACATCATCGACTATTCCTCTAGGCACTTTTACATATCTATTAACAAGTAAAAGAGTTACAAAAGTTGGTTTTAACTCATCTAGATTGACACTTTGAAAAACTGAATATGGAAGAAAATTCACACTAGCTCCAAGATCAAGTAAGGCTTTTTTAATTTTATGTTCTCCAATAAAGTAAGAAATTATAGGACAATCAGGGTCTTTATATTTCAAAGCATTATTGTTCTGAAGAATGACCCTTGTTCGACTAAAAAGACTTTCTTTTTCACATTCAGTTTCCTCTTCACAGTTCATAGATCTTTCAAAAATTTAACATAGGAAGGAACCTATTTAATAGCATCCACCAAAGGTATATTGATCCTTACCTATTTGAAAGTTTCAAAGATTTTAGAGTTATGACTAACTTTCCTTTGTATGGTCATGGCATGAGGAAATGAAAGTGCTAGCGGGTAATCAACCGTATCTTTGTAATTTTCAGATTTAACCCCTTCTTTACCCTCATAGATTGACTCATCATCTTTCTTACAAGGTTCAAGAATGGGTTTTTCAATAACCTTACCACTGCGAAGAGTAGTGACTGATTTGACTTGATCCATATGTTGGCTCTCGAAACTACTTGTATTTGCATTGTATTGCCCCTTGGAATTTTATTGTGGTTGAGATAGTAACTTACCTTTCTCTTGAAAACTAAGAACAGATGTTAATTTTGAAAGATTATCTTTAAAATCTATCAGGTTTTGAGTAAGTTCAGTATTGATTGTCTCTTGCTTTTCAATGAATGCATGCAATGTTTCCTCAAGATATCTTTTAGGAGGTAAAGCATAAGGAGGTGCATATCCATAAAATTTTTATAAATTATAGTGTGCTTGAAACGGTAGTTGTGAAGTTTGTACATTATTATTATCACTTTTCTAACTGAAATTTGGGTGATTTCTCTAACTAGGGTTATATGTTTGTGAGTATGGGTTGTGGTTGGCCCTTTGAAAAATGTTTAAAGCAAGAGCTTGTTCATGAAGACATTCCTTAAAAGAAGGCAAGGTTGGACAGTTATTGGTTGAGTGTTAATTTATTTCACATATTTGACACATAATGTTTTCAATAAATTTTAATTGACCACTCTTTTTCAATTTTAGTGTCTCGACTTTATTAGCTAAAGATGCAAACTTGGCTTGAAGATCATGATTTTCTCTAAGGTTGTACATACTTCCACTAGATGTATGAGGTTGAGTTTTACTCGATGCCTCATAAGTACTCGTAGTGTCCTAATTTTGAGCATTTTCAACTAACAAGTCTAAGTACTTCATTGCTTCCTCAGAGTCTTTATTTTTAAAAGTTCCATTGCACATCAATTCAACCATTTGTCTATCTCTAGGTGTTAACCCTTTATAAAAATATGAAACCAATCTCCATGTTTTAAAACCATGATAAGGGAAAGTATTAAGCATGTCTTGATACCTATCCCAACATTGGTAAAATGTTTCTCCTGGTTTTTGAGTGAAAGTGGTGATTTATCTTTTGAAAGACTTTGTTATGTGAGATGGGAAAAGTGTTATACAATATAAATCTAGATTAGTCATTTGACAACCAAAGTATTAAAGAGTGAACAAGATAACAAATACAAAACATGTTAGTATCAAATATTAAAGTCTATGTTAAGTTTACATTATACTTATTCTTACATTATTAGTGTAACCTTTTCACCTCGACATAATAAACTTAATTGAACACAATGAAAAAATAAAAAAATAAAAAAGATAAGAACATAAATAAGATAAAAGTTAACTAAGTAAAGGAAAGGAATTGAAAGACATAAACTTGATATTAATGAAAATAAAACTTAAACATTACAAAAATACAAAAAGAGAAAGCAAAAGCATGATCTTGATTTGGAGACCAAGATGCCTAAATGCATGGCAAATGCCTCCTTTTGTAGGCCAAAATTAGGAACTATTGATTTGATGACTAATTGATGAGTGGGTAGCCAACTCTTGACTTGGTAACAATCCTTATCTTCTTTTATTTGCCCAAAATATGATTGATAGCGTCAAAATTAGAACCATTAGCAAACATGAAAGTTGTAAAAACTTGTCTCAGCTTTCTTGTGTAAATAATTAAGGTCATTTAGACTTCTAAAACTCTATATATGGGTCAAATACTGAACAATGCTCAAGCTGGAGGATAGACTCAAACTTCTTTATTGTTGGTATAATTTGGACTTGAAAATGACCTTTTTAAATCTTGAGCTCTATATGAAAATTGTAAGCCTATGTCTTACTTTCCATCCCTATAAAGTAAACTTAAATCTAAGATCTACAGCTCCAGATATGACCTAATTCTCAAACAGTGTTCCAGTTTGAACTGCCTCGGCATCTCTTTTCTAAGTGTAGCCATCTTTTTATCCTTTCAATTTCAGTTCTTAAATTCATCAATCAATCTTTTTATTTATATGATAGGCCTGCATTTAAAATGAACATTTACCATAAATTAAAAGTATTTTATATTATTAGATATATTATTATAAAACATGTTTTAGTTAAAGAGTTATTGATACTTCAAGTACAAAAATGATGACATAAAACCTTGATAAAAATACACTTTTAAGTACTAAACACTAATTGAAGCAAATGTCTGATTATTAGGTTAGTGCTTCATTTCTTTCATTTCATGCGTGTCTAAAACAGGTAAAAGCACTTTTACAAAAAAACATCATGCAAAACGACTAAAAGTCTATCACAGATGTGCTAGATGGACTTGTAATGCAACATGTCATTCTTTAGGAATGATATTTATAAACCATAAAGATAAAATACAATTCATTAATGATGGCCTAAGTAAAAGGTCTTTAGATAATTTTTTATTGACTGTTGAGATGTATCCTAGTAGAGATATGTATCGTGTAATTCAGGATTCATGACCATAATTTTATAAAGAACATGATCAACCGACTTAGTTTTAGGAATCTGACTAAAAAAACCCTATTTGCCTGCTTTTAAGAAATTTGGATGGGAAGCCTATACATTCACTTGTTGTTTTTCAAAAAAATATAATATAAATAAATAAATAAAGAGAGAGAGAGAAAGAGAGACTCTAATTGGCCTATATATTAATGGTATGATTGCATTTTCAAGTTCTCATATATAAAATCTTCTCTTTTTTCCCTTCATTTCTACTCAACACATGCATTCAAGAGATATAAAAGTGTGTAGAAATGGTAGGTTCCTCAAGTCATCACATAAGAAACATTTTTGTTTTCGATGGATCCTATCCTGGAAAGGAAATAAATTTTTTATAATCAGCAAATCATCTTAGTCAAATACTCACTAAAAGAAAGATTCATTTAATATATGAGGGAGACAATCTTGGGTTAATGGGAGGTAGTCAAGTTTTGAAGGTTGTCCATAAAACTTTAGCAAATGGACACATCATTAGAAAAACAATTGAGAGGAACTATATGTCTCCAAAATGTCTAATCGAATAAATGCAATATTTAAACATATTGATATCTTCATTGCCTTATAAGGTGGCTTAGGCATATTGGAAGAGATCTTTCATATTTTCTCTTAGGCCTAATTGTACATTCACCATAAACCTATAAGTATGTTAAATGTTAATGGCTTTTATGATAAATGGTTATTTTTCCTTGATCATGCTATGGAACAGAAATTTCTAATATCTTTGAGCTTGATAAATCATAATCTCTATTGCTATGGTTGAACAATTGATTGATCAACTATAACCTTTCACTCTTGTAATTGATCCCTCTATGAGTCACATCAATTGGTTGTAGGTTGCATATTAGATTATTATATTATTTATGTTGTTTTGTTAAGGGTAATAACTAAGGAAAAGAGATAGTATATAAATTATATAAAAAAATGATGATAACAAAAACGTAGATAAGTTTAGTTTTGTAGCCTCCCTAACCTAAGCAATGAAACCCGAATGGGTTTTTTAACACCTAATACCCTAAAGTCAATTAACTTAAGGTCTTAGCTGAATGCTTGTTACATGGGTTAAGGAGAAAAGCTTAAGGGAATCAAACATTGCACTATCTACGTATCAGTATCTGCAAGCCGAGTTATTAAACTTGTAGCAGTATCTTAACACGTAATGCTTTGAGACCAATTGGTCTAAGAGTCATTAGCCAAAAGCTCATTACATGGGTTAAAGATGCATTGTGTTTTAAGTTATATGTATATATATTAAAAAAAAAGGAAAAAATAGAAGAAGAAAAAGATAATAATATCAACCCAAAGAAGTTAACATTAAACATTAGAATAAAAATTTTGTTTCCTTTCAAGTAAAGCCCCATAACTATGTGTTGATATATTGAGCATAAGAAGAAGGTTTGTTACTATATTTTTTAAGAGTATTGAGTAGAGATATAAATTTAATAAGAGTTTATTTATTTGAATAGATTGATGGAAATTGAATGATGAATGCCTTACTTTGTAGAATTTGTAGATTGTTTTTCTATTTTAACATTTTGATTACTAGGGACTAGTAATAAGTTGGTTGAGGGGTGTGATTAGTACTTAAGAGTGCATTTTTATTAAGGATTTATATCATCATTTTGCATTTGAAGTATCAATAACTTCTTAACTGAAACATGTTTTATAATAACATGTGATATGCATCATGGGAATGATAATCCGTCTCGTAAAGATAAATGTAATATGAAAGAGGATTTAGATGGTCCAATGATAAGAGCAAGAGCGAAACAACTCTTTTCTAAGTTTGGCTCATCATCTCTTTGTCCTTTCAATTTCAGTTCTTAAATTCATCAATCAATCCTTTCATTTATGTGATAGGCCTACATTTAAAATGAACATTTACCATAAATTAAAGGTATCTTATATTATTTGATATATTATTATAAAACATGCTTTAGTTAAGGAGTTATTAATACTTCAAGTGCAAAATAATGACGTAAAACCTTAATAAAAAATGCACTTTTAAGTACTAATCATCTCATTTCATTCCTTGCAACAAAACTGACGATGTTGTACATGTAGCTGATTTGTTCTTTCAAGAGATTGGTCATTTCCATGGAGTTTCTAAAAGCATTGTCTCTAATCATGATTCAAAGTTATTAAGCCATTTTTGGAAGACTCTTTGGAGGAAGCTTGGAATTAAGTTATTTTTTAGTATGGCATGTCATTCACAAACTGATGGACAAACTAAGGTAGTAAACCAAACTTTATCTTCTTCGTTACGAGCTGTTATACATAAGAATTTGAAGAGTTGGGATACTTGTTTGCCTACTATGGAGTTTGTATATAATCGTAGTATGCACATGGCTACTAAATTTTCACCATTTGAGGTTGTGTATGGCTTTAATCCTTGTGTTCCTATTAATCTTGTTCATATTTCAATTGATAAGAGGACATCTATGGATGGAATTAGAAAGGCAGAATTGATGAAGAAACTACATGAGTAGGTTCGATTACATATTGAGGAGAAAACAATAAAATATGTTAAACAAGCTATCAAAGGGCAGAAAATGGTTAGGTTTGAACCTGATGATCTTGTTTGGATTCATTTTACTAAGGGCAGATTTCCAAGCAAATGTAAGTGCAAGGTGATGCCAAAAGCTGATGGCCTATTTTGGATTATAAAGAAGGTAAATGATAATGCATATAAGGTAGATCTTCCTAGTGATTACAACGTATCAGCTACTTTTAATGTGAAAGACTTGACTCCATACTTGGATGATGATAATGATTCTAATTTGAGGACAAATCATTATCAACCTAGGGCTGATGATATGCATTATAGGAATGATAATCCATCTCCTAAAGCTAAATGTAATATGCAAGAGGATTCAGATGGTCCAATGATAAGAGCGAGAGTGAAACAACTACGAAGAGCTTTGACAAGTCAAATTAGAATGATTGAAGCTATGTTAGAGTTAGAAATTAGCAATCAGTTTGAAATTGGTTTAAGGGTGCTTATTTGCCTACAATTGGAACCTAAAGATGCAAAAAGCCCTTAATGGTTCTTTTGACACTGGGCTACTTGAATTTGGGTTAATAATGCAAATAAGTTAAGGAATTGATGTTGTTTACGATCAGTAAATAAATTTGAACCCAAATTTAAAGTCATCCATTGCATGTGAAAACAAAAATAATCTAGGTAGATTTCAAGTTCAGAACGTCATCTTTCCAGATTGTCCAACTATAATTGCATTAAACGTTTGTGCAAGAAGTTATAGCCATTTTAAATTTGGTTTGTTTATGTTTCAATTAAAGTCAAAAAATGTGTGCTAGTTTAATTTGTCAAATTACTTTATCAAAGTCTAATTTTTGAGCTTGATTTCTGTCATATTGAATTTTCCTAACTATGGAGGGATGTTCTAATTATAAATATGGCATCAAAATATGTAATAAACAACTTTTGGTCAAGATTTGAACTTAATTCAAAGAATTAAGAGTTGTTTTTCCAAATTGATTTGTGAAGAACCCTATCTAACTTATCACTCTTAAATCACAAAGAGTGTAGCGTCAAAATCCTAGATTGATCTTCGTGGCATCCAGATCGACTATCAAAGTATCACTCTAGTCTATCCTCCATTTATTTATCTTAAAATTACTATAATCCAGCCTGAACACCAAAAGAAAGACAACACAACCAAACCCATCCTTTATCCATTTTCATCATATTCATTGTTGCTGATTTTCTAATCATTCACGGCACATCAACATGTCTAATACCATAAAATACTGTTAATTTATGGTAAATATCATCCTAAATGCAAGCCTATCACATAAATAAAATGATTGATTTATGAGTTGAAGTACTAAAATTGAAAGGGCAAAGAGAGGGTGAAGCCTATCACATAAATAAAATGATTGATTTATGAGTTGAAGTACTGAAATTAAAAAGGCAAAGAGAGGGTGAAGCCTAAAAAAGAGATGTTGATTTAGTCCAAGATGAAACACTATTTGGTAATTAGATCATAACTAGAGTTGTAAAACTTGGATTTAGGTCTCCTTTATATGGATGAAAAGCTAAGACATAGGCCTAAAAATTTTATGTGGAAGGTAAGACTCAATTCTACTGTTTGGAAGTCCAAATCTTAGCAACATAGAACTCCAAATATATTCTGCAGCCTAGACACTATTCATTGTTTAGCCAATATCTTGAGTTCTAAAAGCCCAAATGAACTCAATTATTTTTTTTTCTAGAAAGCTGAGATAATTTTCTAAAACTTTCATGATTTAAGTTTGTTTTGAATTTGGACGTTAGGAATGATATTTTTGGCAGACAATAAAAAAATTATTGTCACTAAGTCAAGATGTGGTCACCTACTTAACAATGAGCCATCAAATCAATAATTTCTAAGTTTGGCATATAAAAGAAAGTATTTATCATACATAGAGACATCTTGGTTTTCAAATCTAGATCATTCTCTTATTTTCTTGTTATTGTAATGTTTAAGTTTCACTTATATTAATCTCTTGTTTATACTTCTCATTCCCTTTCCTTTACTTAGTTAATTTTTATTTTATTTATATTTTTATCATGTTTATTTAAGTTTCTTTCATTTATTATGTTTAGTTAAGTTTATTATATCAAGGTGAAAAGACTATATTAATGGTATAAGATTAAGTATAGTGTAAACTCAATATGAACTTTAATATTTGATACTAGCATGTTTTATATTTGTTATCTTGTTCGCTTTTAACACTTTACTTGTTAAATGGTTAGTGACACGATGAAAAGATTGATGTCTTCTCCCAAGTGCAGGAGTGTCGAAGTAATAAATAACTCGGCAAGACCGGGGTCGAACCACAGGGAGGATATTGTACAAATTATAAATAACAACAATACAACAACAACAATAGTAGTAGTAGTAGTAGTAGTAGTTATAAAGAAAGAGAAGAAGAAGAAGATGATGATAATGATGAGATATTAAAGTAAGGAATAACAATGATAATAACAAATGTCAAGGTTAGAGGTTCCACTAATGGTATGTCAAACAAGTATAGTATAAACTCTTATTATTCAATTGGAAACCACACACAAAGGAGGTTCCAATCATATTATAAATTGTTAGCATGATTACATTAGTCATCTTATTCAATTAATGCTAATACTTGTAAATTTTGTCAAGCATTCATGATTATAACTTATGTTAACAACAAATCAAGTTCCTTTCATAGCTCAGGTGTCGGTTATACCATACAGTATGGGCTATGAAAGTGCCAAGCATTTGTTGTACCAATTGTTATACAACATAAATCAAGATTAATCATTTAACAAGCAAAGTATTAAAGAGTGAACAAGATAACAAATATAAAACATGTTAGTATTAAACATTAAAGTCCATATTAAGTTTATACCATACTTATTCTTACACCATTAGTGTAACCTTTTCACCTTGACATAATTAACTTAGCTAGACATAATGGAAGAAAGAAAAATAGATAAACAAAATAAGAACATAAAAGTTAACTAAAGAAAGGAAAGGAAATGAAAGGCATAAACTTGATATTAATGAAAACAAAGCATAAAGAATACAAAGAGAGAAAACAAGAGCATGATCTTGATCTGGACACCAAGATGCCTAAATGCATAGCAAATGCCTCCTTTTATAGGCCAAAATTGGGAACTATTTATTTGATGACTACTTGATGAGTAGATGGCTAACCCTTAACTTGGTGACAATCCTTATCTTCTCTTGTCTGCCCAAAACGTCATTGATGATGTCAAAATTAGAGCCACTTGAAAA
>SRLM01000895.1:176732-215381 GCA_015708895.1 Populus ilicifolia
CCTCCCCCATATACTAAATGAATCTTTCTCTCAGCTAACACTTGACCAAGATGATTTGCTGATTCTAGAAACTCCTTTTCTTTCCCAGGACTAGATCCACCAAAAACACAAATATTTCTTATGTGATGACTTGAGAAACTTGCCATTTCCACACACTTCAGTATTTGTCACATGTGTGGGCTGAGTAGAAATGAAAGGAAGGAAAAGAGGGTTTTATAGATGAGAAATTAGAAAGGCAATCATACCACCTATATGTAGGCTAGCTAGAGTCTCACACTCACTCTCTCTCTTTTATTTATTTATTTACTTTTAAAAAAAACATGAATATGCACAAGTAGTTGTGATTGTGGCTCATATCTTCCCTTGGTTTTACGTCCAAGAACAGCTTAAATGCCCTCTATAGGTCGAGGATAGGCTTTTCATCCAGTTTTCTTAAAAACTGGCAAACAAGGTCTTTTTTAGTCAGATTCCTAAGACTATGTCGATCATGTTCTTTATGAAATAGTGACCATAAATCATGAATTGCACGATGCACATCTCCACCAGGATGCGTCTCAAGAGTCAATAAAAGGTTATCTAAAGACTCCTTATTTAGGCCATCCTTAATGAATTGTATTTTATCTTTACGATTTATAGATACCATTCCTAAAGAATGACATCATGTATTACAAGTCCATCTAACACATCGATGACAAACTTCCAGTCGTTTTGCACGACGTTTCTTTGCAAAAGTGCTTTTACCTATTCCAGGCATATGTGAAATAAAGGAGTTAGAGGACTCACCTGATAATCGAACTTTTGCTTCAATCAACCAGCGAATATCTTCAGGAATTCCATGATTCATTAACAATCTCAATCTTGCACATCTAGCACGGTAAATTTTTGTAATCGCATTCTGAGGCAGAGCGGGAAAATACTTTTTCAATTTTGCAAGATTAGTGTCCATTTTCAAATGAGAATTGGAAAAGAGATTCAAAGAATTGCAGAAATGTATATACAGATATCAGTTATTGTGGGGAAACTGAAAGAACCGACTTAAGTCACGGAGTACCGTTATCCGCCATTTGACCGGGGTGAGAGAAACTAGCAAAAATCACTCAAAAAGAAACACAAAAACAATGTGAGAAAAATAAAATAATCAACCTTTATCTACAAAATCATTCAAACCAGTTGATTCATTTTCACTAGAAAAATTATCAAAGTAAGCTTTCAAACGATGTTCATTTTCCTTAAAATCATTGTCATTCATTGAATTCTCAATATCACAGGCCCCATAAGAATTCCTCCATCTTGATCTTAGCTCACTAGGCAATGCATAAAGTTGAGAATTATAAAAGAAAACTGTTTGACCAGTATCAACTTTTTGACAATTTTCACAAGTTTTGCAGAATGCATGCGTGTCCTTGAACATGGTGGGCCAATAAAATCCATTTTGAAAGATTTTTGCAGCAGTCTTATTTGACAAGAAATCACTTCCACATGCATCAGAATGACAAAGTTTAATGACGCTACTTACCTCATTGTCAGGAATGAATCTTTGAAATATTTGATCAGGACAATATTTGAATAAGTTAGAGTCATCACCATAAAAGTTCTTCACTTCGTTCAAAAACTTTTCTTTATCTTGGGTGCTCCAATCAGCTGGCAAATCTTCTAAAGCAAGAAAATTGATATTTTTATCATACCAAGGCATTGGATTAAGAGAAAGTAAGGATTCGTTAGGAAAGTAATCATCGATTGGTGTGATGTCAGATGTCAAATCTGTTGTCACTGTTGACAAAAGATTCACATCAACATTTTTTGTGCTTTTATCATCCGTGATTTCTTCCTCAGAATAGATCATTTGCAAATCTTCTGATTCATCCAAGTCATTTTTACTTAAAGTACATTCAAGTTGATCATAAACTAATTCATTAATATGATCTACTTCTTGTAAATCATTATCATCTTCAGGTTGCTTGCAAATGTTGAAAATATTCATCTCCAATGTTATGTTTCCAAATGATAGCTTCATCAGTCCATTCCTACAATTAATCAATGCGTTAGAAGTTGCAAGAAACAGACGTCCTAAAATAACAGGAAATGAATTACATGCCTCAACAGGTTGTGTGTCCAAGATAACAAAATCCACAGGATAAATGAATTTATCGACTTATACTAACACATCTTCAATTATTCCTCTAGGCACTTTTACAGATCTATCAGCACGTAAAAGATTTATAGAAGTTGGTTTTAACTCACCTAGATTGAGACTCTGAAAAACTGAATATGAAAGTAAATTCACACTAGCACCAAGATCAAGTAAGGCTCTTTCAATTTTATGCTCTCCAATAAAGCAAGAAATTGTAGGACAACCAGGGTCTTTATATTTCAAAGCATTATTGTTCTGAAGAATAGCACTTACTTGTTCGGCTAGAAAGGCTTTCTTTTTCACATTCAGTTTCCTCTTCACAGTGCATAGATCTTTCAAAAATTTAGCATAGGAAGGAATCTGTTTAATAGCATCCAGCAAAGGTATATTGATTCTTACCTGTTTGAAAGTCTCAAAAATTTCAGAGTTGTGATTGACTTTTCTTTGTTTGGTCATGGCCTGAGGAAATGGAAGTGCTGGCGGAGAATCAGTCTTTTCTTTGCAATTTTCAGTTTCAACCCCTTCCTTACCCTCATAGATTGACTCATCATCTTTCTCATAAGGTTCAAGAGAGGGTTTTTCAATAACCTTACCACTACGAAGAGTAGTAACTGAATTGACTTGATTCATGTGTTGGCTTCTAGAACTACTTGCATTTGCATTGTATTGCCCATTGGGATTTTGTTGTGGTTGAGAAGGAAACTTACCTTTCTCTTGGAAACTGAGAGCAGATGTTAATTTTGCAAGAGTATCTTTAAAATCTGTCATGTTTTGAGCAAGTTGAGTATTGATTGTCTCTTGCTTTTCAATGAATGCATGCAATGTTTCCTCAAGATTTCTTCTAGAAGGTGGAGCATAAGGAGGTGCATATCCATGAGAATTTTGGAAATTATGGTGTGCTTGAAATGGTGGTTGTGAAGTTTGTGCATTGTTGTTCTCACTCTTCCAACTAAAATTTGGATGATTTCTCCAACCAGGGTTGTATGTTTGTGAGTATGGGTTGTGGTTAGCCCTTTGGAAACTGTTTAAAGCATGGGCTTGTTCATGGAGACATTCCTTAAAAGAAGGCAAGGTTGGACAGTTATCTGTTGAGTGTTCATTTGTTTCACATATTTGACATGCAATGTTTTCAACAGATTTTAATTGACCACTCTTTTTCAATTCTAGTGCCTCGACTTTTCTAGCTAAAGATGCAAACTTGGCTTGAAGGTCATGATCTTCCCTAAGGTTGTACATACCTCCACTAGATGTATGAGGTTGAGTTTTACTCGGTGCCTCATAAGTACCCGCGGTGTCCCAATTTTGAGCATTTTCAGCTAATAAGTCTAAGTACTCCATTGCTTCATCAGGGTCTTTATCTTCAAAAGTTCCATTGCACATCAATTCAACCATTTGCCTATCTTTAGGCGTTAACCCTTCATAAAAATGTGAAACCAATCTCCATGTTTCAAAACCATGATGAGGACAAGTACTAAGTAAGTCTCGATACCTATCCCAACATTGGTAAAATGTTTCTCCTGGTTTTTGAGTGAAAGTGGTGATTTGTCTTTTGAAAGAGTTTGTTCTATGAGATGGGAAAAACTTCTTTAAAAACTGTTGTTGCATTTCATCCCAAGCACGAATGGATCCTGGTCTCAAATTTTGTAGCCATGTTTTAGCTTTATCTTTTAATGAAAAAGGAAAAAGCTTTAATCTGATGGTGTTCATGCTACAATTTAGATTATTATATGTGTTACAGACCTCCTCAAATTCCCTTAAATGCAAGTATGGATTTTCCAATTCTAAACCATGAAAAGAAGGTAAAAGTTGGATAATGCCTGGCTTAAAATTAAAATGAGATGCATCGGGAGGAAAAACTATGCATGATGGTGCACTTGTTCTTGTTGGATTCATGTGGTCTCTAAGTGTTCTAGCACGGTTATTCTCATTATTCTCATTATGAAGTGATTGATTATCTTCTTCAGCCATATTTTCTGAAAATGATGAGGATACCCTACAAAGTCTACCACTTGATGTACGTGACCACACTCTCATGCACGTGTAGGAATAGAATAAAAGGAAAAGGAAAACAGAAGAAGAAGAAATAAGAGAAAAGAAACAAAGTTATATACAAGAAAAGTGAAAAGAGAAAATAAAATAAATATTATAATTTATACAAAGCTTACCTCCCCGGCAACGGCGCCAAAAACTTGACACGACAAAGAGATTGATGTCTTCTCCCAAGTGCAGGAGTGTCGAAGTAATAAATAACCCGGCAAGACCGGGGTCGAACCACAGGGAGGTTATTGTACAAATTATAAATAACAACAATAACAATAATAACAATAATAATAATAATAAAGAAAGAGAAGAAGATGATGATGATGATGAGAACTTGGAGATAGAGTATTAAAGTAAAGATTAAACAATGATAATAACAAATGTCAAGGTTAGAGGTTCCACTAATGGTATGTCAAACAAGTATAGTATAAACTCTTATTGTTCAATTGGAAACCACACATAAAGGAGGTTCCAATCAGATTATAGATTGTTAACATGATTACATTAGTCATCTTATTCAATTAATGCTAATACTTGTAAATTTCGTCAAGCATTCATGATTATAACTTATGTTAACAACAAATCAAGTTCCTTTCATAGCTCAGGTGTCGGTTATACCATACAGTATGGGCTATGAAAGTGCCAAGCATTTGTTGTACCAATTGTTATACAACATAAATCAAGATTAATCATTTAACAAGCAAAGTATTAAAGAGTGAACAAGATAACAAATATAAAACATGTTAGTATTAAACATTAAAGTCCATATTAAGTTTATACCATACTTATTCTTACACCATTAGTGTAACCTTTTCACCTTGACATAATTAACTTAGCTAGACATAATGAAAGAAAGAAAAATAGATAAACAAAATAAGAACATAAAAGTTAACTAAAGAAAGGAAAGGAAATGAAAGGCATAAACTTGATATTAATGAAAACAAAGCATAAAGAATACAAAGAGAGAAAACAAGAGCATGATCTTGATCTGGACACCAAGATGCCTAAATGCATGGCAAATGCCTCCTTTTATAGGCCAAAATTGGGAACTATTGATTTGATGACTAATTGATGAGTAGATGGTCAACCCTTGACTTGGTGACAACCTTTATCTTCTCTTGTCTATCCAAAATGTCATTAATGACATCAAAATTAGAGTCACTTGAAACATGAAAGTTCTAGGCAATTGTCTCAGCTTTCTTGTGTAAAACATTCAGCTCATTTCGACTTCTAGAACTCTAGATATGGCCAAAATACTGAAGAGTGCTCGGGCTGGAGGACAGATTCGGGCTTCTTTGTTGTTGCAATAATTTGGACTTGAAAATGGCCTTTTTAGATCTTGGGCTCCATATGAAAGTTGTAGGCCTATGTCTTACCTTTCCATCCATATATAGACCTAAATATGAGATCTATAGCTCCAGATATGATCCAATTACCGAACAGTGTTTCCGATTTGGATTGCACCAACATCTCTTTTCTAAGTTTGATCATCTCTTTGCCTTTGCAATTGAAGTTCTTAAAGTCATCAATCAATACTTTCATTTATGTGATAGGCCTGCATTTAAAATGGACATTTACCACCAATTAAAGGTATCTTATATTATTAGATAGATTATTATAAAACGTACTTTAGTTAAGGAGTTATTGATACTTTAAGTGCAAAATGATGATATAAAATCATGATAAAAATGCACTTTTGAGTATTGATCAGTTAGTTTAGATTTGTTTTGTATAACATTTGGTACAACAATATATATGGCATTTTCATAACCCAACCATATGGTATAACTGACACTTGTGCTATAAAAGAAACTTAATCTGTTGTTAACATAAGTTATAATCATGAATACCTAACAATATTTACAAGTATTAACATTATTTGAATAAGATAATTAATATAATCATGTTAACTTATAAATTGAAACCTTCTTTGTGTATGGTTTTTAATTGAATAAAAAAAAATTTATATTATACTTGTTTGAAAGACTATTATTGAATCCTTTAACCTTGACATTTGTTTTTATCATTGTTTGATCCTTGCATTGATCTTCCATCTCAAAGTTCTCATTAACTTATTCTTCTTTACTACTACTACTATTGTTGTTGTTGTTATTATATTATTATTATTTATAATTTATATAATTAACCTCTCTATGATTCGACCCTGACCTTGCTGGGTTATTTATTACTTCAACACTTGAGAAAAGACATCAATTTTTTGGTCATGTATTGTTTGTAATCAGACCAATTAATCATCCTTCCTCTACCATAGCTTTGTTGACTTCTTCCTTTTGCATGATTATTATTAATGAACTGAGTAGTGTTGTTAATTGCACATTAGTTGAGGTTAGCAGATGGCATAGATAAACCTTTACCTATACTAGGAACTCTAGGCAAGACCTGAGAAAGTGAGTCTTTATGGAGACACTCATAATCGAGTAATATAATGTGAAACTTAATGAAACAAACTTATTATAATTAAGTGGACAATGTAGCAATAATGTCTTTAAACTTTCCTCGTATGCATAAGTTGAAATCAATAAATGGATAAAGATGTCTTGTTGCTATGAGTTTGTCACTACAAGATTTAGGTTTCTAAATAACCAAGTGATGATTAATTACTCTTGTTTTTTATGGGAAAACCAAAATACCTTCTAAGGATATCTATATGGAATGAAAAGTGGTGCAAAAAATCACCAAAGCCAATATTTTTAGGAACAAAGAGGCAATCAATATGCTTATTAACAGTTGATCTTATTGCATTTATATGTTATTGAGAGGATTAGGTTTTGGTAGTCAGTTTTAGAAGATATTGTATGAAAAGGATGACACAAGTTTGTTCAATCTATTAAACCAATCAACTATTAACCATATCAAAATAGCCTCAATAGCAATCATCAAGAAAAAAAATATAATTCATGTTTGTTAGTTTTATGAATATTTAATAATGAGCATTTAATAATAAAAAAATAATAAAAACATGACAATGATGAGGTAAGAAGTGAACTTGATTAAGCCTTGGCCCAACCAAGCACCAATACTTAGTTAGGTTAAAGCTCAATCGAGACTCACAAGTCAATTAGGCTATGACTCAACTGAGGTTCTCCACTTGATTAAGCCACAACCCTTATGAGTTTCTTCTTCTTTTAATCATAAGCTATAAGTTTATAACAACTCTATTTAAAGATATTATAAAGGAATAGGGGTACCACTTTAGGGTGAAAGGTTTTTCCTATATGTTTATCTAGATTTGTTCATGTTTTTTCGGATATAAAATACAAGTTTTGGAAAAAAAAAATGGATTCTCTCTTTAAAACAAGACGTAGAAAAAATATCATACTCTTACTTTCTTTTCTTTTTTTTCTATTATCACTACTTAAACACCCTAAACTAATTTTGGTATTGGAGAGTTTTTTGTAGGTAACAATTGCCACCCTTATCTTATATGCATGAGGTAGATCTATTGTCTTTGTTTCTATCTAATTTTTTATTCATGTTTTGATAAATTTTCAAAATAAATAAATAAATAAAAAGAAAAAGAATTTACATGTGACAATAATATAAAGCATTAGAGCTAATATTAAGGAAGCAATATATCATAGAGATAATTATTGAATTATATATAATTACTGTAATATAAAATAACATATATATATATATAAAAAAAATTTATTGGTGTTGGTTATAAAGATAATCTCTACAATAATTATAGTAATATTATGTATAAAAATTTTCTATGTAAGTAAATCTTTAACCATATGTACGAGGGGATTGAATTGATAAATGGGGACAATTCAGAGATAAAAAAAAACAATAAAGGCAATCAAAAATAACTTAACCCTATTTTCTCGAAAAAAGAGCCATAGCTCCCTCTTTGACCAAAACTCTCTTTTGATTTTCTTCTTCCTAAGCTGCTGGACACAAGCTCCCTCTTTGACCAAAACTCCCTCTCTTAGCCTTCTGTGCTAGAGACCTACCCCCATCATCTTCCCTAAAACCAGTTCCCTAAATCTTTTCCCTTACCCGAGCTACCGCCCCCTACCCTAGGCAAAGAAACCATTCCATCTCTCGGCCAGCCCCCCCCTCTCTTTTGGCCAAAACCAGAGGAACAAAGTCTCACTAAAAGCCCTTTGGTAAACACCAGCCCCCACTCATCTTTCTTACCGTGAGCATGCACCACCCTCCTTACCTTAGGGCTTTAAACATTTTGATAGAAAAATGAGTAAAATTCCCAGTTAAGCATTCACAGAGTGCAGAGTTGGTAGGAGGAGGAAAAGACCATGGTCTCATTTGTTCACTAAAGATGAGCAATGAAGTCGGAGGAACTACATCTATGGAACACAGAAAGAAAGTGGGATTTTGTCTTATATCTATAAACTACATATATATACGAAGAACCAAAAAAAAAAGTGCAAAAACCAAAGAGAACGAACACGAGAGCAAGATATGAACAAGTAGAAGGAAAGAACATAAACAAACGAAAACACAGAAAGACCAACTAGCACGCCTTCGCCATCGCCTTCATCCCTTCTTTTCTGTCTCCAGTTTCATCTCCTCCAGTGGTGTAACTTTTTCTTTCATAGGCATGGTGAGCTTTGGTAAGCAATAACATCATCTCCTTCTTTTGCACCAACGGCGTTCACATCAGTTAGACCAACGATGCAACTTCTTCTTCACCTGTACAACAATCTCTTCGTTGGCACTTCTCAACAACCCAGTCATCTTACACCGGCTATAACCATGGGGGGAATGAGACGTAGGCAGTAACCAGTCATCTCCTACTCGCCTCCAGCCACTGCCTCGTAGTTAAGTCTTTCTTTCCTTATCTTTACCAAATTAATTACCCTGTCACTCTAGCATGCATATGCATGCAACTATGGCAGTTCGGGCCAGTAACCGACTTGGGTTTCATTGTATTAAATTGCGATTAACTACGATGCTTGTGTTTTTTTAAGAAAAAATATAAAAAATATTTTTGTGTGTTGGATATGATCAATATTCTAATATATTTTAAATATTTTTTTATATAAAAAAACAAATATCAAAAGTTTCAAAAATATGTTTTTGCATGGATTTCTTAAACATAACAAAAAAATTATTTTCTTGTATTTTTGAATTTTACAATATGTTTATAAAACTTCAAAGGATATTAGTCAATATTCAAAAAAATTCAAAAATCTTATTTTGAACGAAATTCATCTATTATTCACCATTAATGTTTGGATAAAGAAAACTCAAATAGATGAATATCCAAAATATTATTGGGAATAACTTGTTATTATTCACTATTAATATTCAGATAAAGAAATCTTAAGGTTTAAATATTCAAAATAATTTTCTAGAAATAATAAGTCATCATACATCCTTAAAAGAAACCTTGATTATAATTAAGAATGTTTTAATTTTTTACTTTACGATTCACGAGCAGTAAGAGTATGAAACACTAAGTCAAAAATAGGCTTTTAAAACGCTCAAACTTTCCTTAGATTTCTAAATTTTTATCCCTCCTCTTGATTTACGAGTCACAAACTCTTGAAATATTAAGGGAAAAATGATCTTTTAAAGCATATGGAATCTCTTTGAATTTCTATCATAATAAATTTAATTTAAATCAAATACAAATTTAAAGAGACCTGTATTAGTTCTCCTTGATACTTTGTAGACATATCTAAGGGTGTGATTCATATTGACCAAGGTTCTTTCTTTTTAGACTTTAAGTCCAAGTTTATTCATCATAGCAAACTTATATTAAGAAAACTCATAGAATTAGAAAATATCAACACCATTGCAATTATAAGGCAAACCAAACACCAAGCAACTTACTTTAGGTAGGGTATACTAGGGGTGCTAATACCTTCTCTTTACACAACCAGTCCCTTACCTTAGTATCTCTGAAAGATCAGTTAGATTTTCTAGTGACTATAATACTGGGTGTTAGCACTTTTTTATTCATAAAAACAAAAAAACTCGAAATCAATCAAGGGTCGCTATGACACCGAGCTCTACTGTGAGGGTGCGACTATCTTTAAAAAAATTACCTTTATATATTATTGACAAAGAATCCTACAATTGTAAAATTGCTCCAACATACAAATATGGATATATAATTATAACTTTTAAAATATGGTGAATATGTCCTAAAAACTTCAAGTAGCTTAGGAGGAAGACTTTTGTATTGGATAATATGTTAATCTATTGATTATAGCAATATGATTAATTCTCCATGATCAAGGAGACTAGCAGTTGGTACATAGTGCATGGTAGGCCAAAGTAGCTGATAGTTGGTACTTGTAAAAAGTTCTTTTTAGTAGATTTGAAGACTCTTAAATGCATTCTCCATGATCAAGGAGACTAGCAGTTGGTACATAGTGCATGGTAGTGCATCATAGTTGGACTACTTCCCTAGGTTGAGTCCATAAAAGTTGAGTTCTTCTCCTAGGTTGAGCCTGTGTTATTGAACTCTTTTTTAGGGTCAAGCCTATGATGATTGAACTTTTTTCCTAGGCTTAGCCATGGTGTTAGACTCTTCTCCAAAGCTAAGTCCATAAGCGATTAGTATGTTGTATGAAACCATATTAATTTTCAATTTTATTATGAGTAAATAACCAATTGAAACTTAAAGGTGACATATGATTTTTAAGGTGCGTATTTTTTTTTATCTAGATAATGACAAATATCTAAGATCACTAAATATAAAGTCACAAGAATCCTAAATTATTTATATTTATTTTATTAAATTTACAAATAAAAAAATAAAATTACTTGATAATTAGAAAAAATAGACAACCATGATTCACAGTTCACAGTTGAGAGTATTATCTACAACATTAGATTTAGGAACACTATATATTAAGCATACTTTCTTACTCCTCCATTCTTTATTACTAAATTGTAAAAAATTAGATGTAGTAGATTAGTTGAAAGAGCAATTCTTATGACTTAAATTAATAAATAAAGAGGTATTTTAGTCAAATAGTCTTTTAAAAGATCATAAATAAATTAAGTATTATCATGAAAATTAACACTATATAGATATACAACTCCTCCTCACACCATAAAAGGGAAAAAAATATATGTTATTTGTACTGTATTTTCAATACCTACCCAATTTAAAAGATCATAAATAAATTAAGTATTATCATGAAAATTAACACTATATAGATATACAACTCCTCCTCACACCATAAAAGGGAAAAAAATATATGTTATTTGTACTGTATTTTCAATACCTACCCAATATAAGAGAGATTGATACAAAAAACCCAATATAAGAGATATTGATACAAAAAGAGATTAAAAAAAACCATAGTCATTTTCAAAAACAAATAAAAATAAAAATATTTTTATTCTCTTAAAAGTTACAATTTTTTAACTCTCTTTTTCCCTTGCACTTCTCATGTTTTAAATTTAAATTTGAATAAAATGTTATTAAATAGATAATATATATATAGATTAATATAATTTTCACGTTTATATTATGTTCCAACTCCAATAATGGCATGTTATATGGTGCAATGAGATAATTTGTAAATTGATTTTATTTTTAAAAATTTCAAATAAAAATGAGTAGACTTAAATAGTGTTTAGAAATATGATAGAGTTTACTTATCAAAATATTTTTTTTGCTCAGAAATACATCAAAATAGTATTAATTTTTATTTTTTAAATTTTATTTTTGATATAAATATATAAAAAAAATCTGAAAATATAAAAATATTAATTTCAAGTAAAAAAATTAATTTCTCATGAAATGCTTTCTAAAATGCAATTCTAAACTGTACTAAATTAAGAGGTTTGAAACATGAAAGAAGTAAAGTAGTGTGTACTAAGTTAAAAGGTTTGAAACATGAAAGAAATAAGGTAGTGTTTGGTATGTTGGACAACTATGGATTGGAAATGATAATGTTTTTGTGAAGTTGTTTGGTGTATCTCTAGATAATACAAAAATTAATTTTTGTCTTATCTAAGGCTGTTCTAGTGAAAATATTTTTGTCTCACTAAAAAGAGTAGGACAGTTTCTCTAATTCTCTGTGTAGGGGTTAATTTAGTTGATTTAGGACTATGTAAAGATAAAAATAGTTATTATTATAATTTTAAAACGATCAATTTAAGACAAGACCCAAGTCATAAGTCAAATTGACCATTGATTTAAGTTAATAAAATGATAAAAAGTCACTATCATAACTTTAAAAGTTGACTTAAAAGTTAAATTAATGTTAGGGTCAGGTTAACCATTGACTCAGGTCAACATAAGTGTTATTATTATTATTATAGCTTTAAAACTCGACTTGAGGTTAACCCGAGGTTAAACTTGGGTCATAGGTCAAGACCATTGACCTAGGTTAACATAAGAATAAAAATAATTATTATCGTAGTTTAAACCCGATTCAAGACCAAGCTTGGGTAACGAGTCAAGTTGACCATTCATCTGAGTTAATGTAAGGATAAAAGTAATTATTATTATAGTTTTAAAACTCGACTTAGTGATTGACTTAAGGCTAGCCTTGGATCATATATTGAATTGACCATTGACTCGAGTATAAGGGTAAAATTGATTATTATTATAGTTTTAAAATCCGACTTTAGCGTTGACTTAGGACTAGGATTAGGTTATAAATGGAGTTGACCATTGACTTGTGTCAATGTAAAGATAAAATAATAATTGTTATAGTTTTACAATTAAGAATCGGCCCAAAGCTAGGTAAGGGTCTGAATTTGGGTTGATCATTGACTCAGACAAATATAAAGATAAGAATAATTATTATCATAATTTCAAAACTTAATTTAGAAGTCGACTCAAGGTCAAGCCTGGGTTACAAATCAAGTTGATTATTAACTCGAGTAAATATAAGAAAAAAAATGATTATTATTATAGTTTTAAAACTCTAGTTGAGAGTCGATCTAAGGTTATACTCGGGTTAAGGGTCAGGTTAACTATTGACCTAAGTTAATATAAGAATAAAGATTATTATTATTATAATTTTAAAATCAACTATAAAGTTGACTAAGAGCAAGGTTTAGGTCATATGTTATGATGATCAATTCAGGTTGAGTCAAAATAATGTAAGATTAGAAATGATTGTTATTATAGTTTTAAAACCTGATTCGAGGATTAATATGTAGTAAGGCTAAGTCTTGACTTGAAATGATTAACTCTGGTTGACCCAAACTTTTTTTAAAACTAAAACATTTTTGTTTTGACTTAAAAAATATATAAAAAATAAATAAATTATTGATTGTGTTTATACTATGTCAACTAGATTGTAAGTTTTTAACTAGATAAACTCAAATAACTTATTTATTTATTTTTTTAACTCAAAATAATTTAAAATTTAAATCGCCCAGATCATATCTAAGAAACACTAAATAAAATAAATTATTTAATTCAATTCAAGTCACACTAAATACAGAAAAAAAAAATATCATGTCGAGTCGAGTAGATGACAATCAGCAATGTCAAACATTAACTTACAAGTTGTAATCGGTTTGGAAACGCAAGAGACCAAAGCATAATTCATTCCAATAAGTTCTGCTTCGCCTTCCTGCCACATATAAATATCCTCGTATACATAAACTCCTGCCTAGTGCCTCAGTCACCTATCTCTCCAAAAGGCATTAAAAAAAAAAAATCAGAGAGAGATAGTGGAAGAAGAAGCAGCAGAGCATATCTCAGGTCTCCGCTGGACGACGCCGTTAGCAAGGTCCCATTTTCTCCTCTATGGTCCAAGATGACTGTTATCGTGATTATTTATATTTCAGATCTGAATCTGTGTGATCTTAGAAAATATGGAATTTAAAGGTTTCTGTATTAATTAATTAAAGAGATCTGGTTTCCTTTTGTTTTGTTTTTTGGTAAATTTGTTGTACTCTGTTTATTTGTCTTAGGCTTATCATCTATCTTGTATTGAAAGTCGTTTAAGCTTTATATCCGGGTTATTGTTGTAGATTTGTGGTGGTGTTTTCGATTAAAATGACGGCTGCAGCAACTGCTTCTTCCGCGGGTCCACGATATGCACCGGACGACCCTACTCTCCCCAAACCATGGAGAGGTCTAGTCGATGGAAAAACCGGCTACCTTTATTTTTGGAATCCTGAGACCAATGTTACTCAGTATGAGAGGCCTTTTACCTCTGCTCTTCCGCCAAAGTCTTCTTCTTCAGTACCCATCATTCCTTCTGTTCAAGTCGAGCAGTCTTCTTCTCATCGAGGGTATAGCCCTGATGACAGGTATGGAAGAGCCCACAATGCCGGATCAAAAGCTGATGCTGTTACCAGGAGTAGTCAGGCATGGGTCGTTTTACTTTTCTATTTTGTTACTGTTAACCCTATTTCTCTTACTTGACCTAATGCTTTGTGGCATAGGATTTGGGACCCGATCATAGTTTTGTAATTTAAATCCGTGTCGTTTTGAATCACCTCGATTCAGTTCTTGTTGAACATTTATTTATCTTTTATTTTTGCCCCTTACTTCTCTTATGTTGATAAGCGTCCGACTGAATTTTGTCATCAAATTTCCAAAATGAAAAGCTGAAGATTGTGAATGTGTGCCAGCGTTGAAGATGTCTGTTTAAGCTTTCTGGCTTGTATATTTCACAATAAATAAATAAATCTAATTTTGCTTTTCTTTGCTCTGATGCCATTTTCATAATTTTCCCCTGATTTCAACAGATACAGCAATTCAATCCAAGAATGTCCCAAATGGAGCAGCCAATGGAATCTCTGCTACAGGACACGGATCATCATCTGGAGGAAGTGGTTTGACTGGAGAGGCTTATCGCCGCCGCCATGAAATTACTGTCACTGTGAGTCTATGGAATGCCCTGGCCATGATTTTTTACTGGGTTATTTGTGCTTGGCATTTTTGTCTGTCCATCTTATGAGGCAAAGATTGTGAATTCTTGGTACCATTTCACTGAATTTTACAAATAATTATGTCCTCAAGTGCATTTGGAACTTCCTTTATGCTCATACATTGGAGCATTCAGATTGTAAATCTGAACATTGGGCTAATTTTAGACTTTCTCCATGGAACATTGCTTCAAGAATTGAATCAGCATAGTCACATTAATCCATGCCAGTAATGATAGTAACCAGAGGTTCTATTAGCTGAATCTATCTGTATCTCTCCCTGCCTTGCTCCCACACTACACATGATTTTGTTTGCAGACATCCCTATAGTGACATGCAATGTTTACTTTAAAAGATAGATCTGCCTATTTGCTACCTAATTATTTTGATGAAATTAATCTGGGAGAGTGTGAGTGGTTCAGATCCTGTACACACTATTTTGTTCATGTTAACTTTGTCATGGATCATTAGATAAGACGTTAAATTTTTCTCTGATAACTCTTAACAGGAAGATGAGGTGCCCCCTTCACTAACATCTTTTGAAGCTACAAGCTTTCCTTCTGAGATTTTGAAAGAGGTAGATACTTTTCTAGTTTTTATCATCTGTGTATAGAGTACCGTGGCTTCGAGCTCTTGTAAGTTAGGAAAACTATGATAAATGTTTCTTATGATAAGTTATGTGATTGGTGGAGGTCCAATGTTGAGTTTCAGACTTGTTAATGCTTTTTCCATCTGAACTTTTTGTTGCGGGTGCGATATTTGCTCCTGCAAGGAGCTAATGTCGTACGCTGTGCTACCCTCCCTTTGGGGGCCTTGCATGTGATTTGGAGCTCCCTTATATGGTGGACCATTTTTTTTGGAAGGGCTTCCTGAATCGCCCAAGTTGATGGCTGGGACTGTCGTAGGTGATGGTTTAGTCTACCACTTGGTCTGAACAGAAGAAGAGGCCTCCTCCTGCTCCAGCTTGCATCAGCAAGCATGTGCCAACTGCATATGGGGGATGATGCTTCTTCTGCCATTAGCCACTCTATAAGTCCAAAGAAAATCAACCAGAAGCTTGAAGCCAGTACCACAGCTTATGGGGCTTGCTGGATTTTTGCTTTTTCCAGGTACTCAAAGCAGGTTTCTCTTCACCAACTCCAATTCAGGCACAATCATGGCCGGTTGCTTTGCAGAGTAGAGATATAGTGGCTGTTGCCAAGACCGGTTCAGGAAAAACATAAGGTTACCTTATTCCAGGCTTTATCCATCTCAAGCGCTTCTGTAATGATCCTCAACTGGGTCCAGCTGTGTTGGTATTGTCTCCAACAAGAGAGTTAGCAACACAGATACAAGATGAAGCTGTGAAGTTTGGAAAGTCATCAAGAATTTCCTGCACGGTATGCTACTCATGCTCTCAAATGCATGTGTTGTGTAGATCAGTTCATGTGTTTGTGTATTTTCAGGTCCAATTTTTTTTTTAAAATTCTATTTATTGATATATACTGAGTTTTGTACTTATGCCTTTTTGTGATGTTACTGTTGTTTGCTATGATATGTTTCAGTGCTTGTATGGAGGAGCACCAAAGGGTCCCCAGTTAAAAGAACTAGATAGAGGAGCAGATATTGTGGTTGCCACTCCTGGTTGCTTGAATGACATTCTTGAAATGAGGAGAGTTAGCCTCAATCAGGTTAAATACCTTGTATTAGATGAGGCTGATCGCATGTTGGACATGGGATTTGAGCCCCAGATACGAAAGATTGTAAAGGAGGTGCCTGCTCGTCGCCAGACCCTCATGTACACCGCAACTTGGCCAAAGGAAGTTAGGAAAATTGCAGCAGATCTATTGGTCAATCCTGTTCAGGTTAATATCGGCAACATAGATGAGCTTGTGGCAAACAAGTCAATCACACAGGTCTGAACTCATCTATTGCTCCTGGTGTAACCCAAACTAAATTTGGACTTTCAACAAATAAATTAGGTGTTTTTTTCTTTCTTTCTATGTTTGCCTGCATTTCAGTGTAACTTAAAGTCAAGATTATCGTTGTTAATTTCTCTAAGATTGAATAACTTGTACGTGTTATTGTTTTTCAGCATGTGGAATTATTGGTGCCCTTGGAGAAACATAGACGGTTGGAGCAGGTATTGCGGTCCCAGGAACCTGGATCGAAGATTATTATTTTTTGCTCAACAAAGATGTGTGATCAACTTGCTCACAACCTTACCCGCCAATTTGGAGCTGCTGCTATTCATGGCGACAAATCTCGGAGTGAGAGGGATTTTATTCTAAGTCAGTTCCATACTGGGAGGTCTCCAATTCTTGTAGCCACCGATGTAGCTGCTCGAGGACTGGATATCAAAGATATCAGGTTAGGGGCTGTCCATGTAACTAGAATTTCTGTATTGAATACACACTATGGTCTCGTTAATTCTAAGGTATTTAACTTAAGGGAAATCATATACAATACAACTATAATTTCATGAGCCCTGCTGCATGCTGTCTTTCTTTTGTGTGTGCAAATTTTGAAAAATATATCATTCCTCTGTTTAGGCCATGTCTATTTGAAAACATTTTCCTTAGTTCACCACTTTTGGTGCAGCTTAGGAAACCAAGTCAAAAGAAATAGTTTGTCAGAAACTGAAAAGCTATGCTTTGTTTGGGGAAATTCCTTTTCCCCTTCCAACAAGAGGAAAACATTATCTAAAGAATCAGATAGTTTGAAGAAACCAACAATTTGTGATAAAGTATTGTCATTGTATCATAAAAAAAGATTTTGCATTATACCAATTTTAATATTGGCAATGGATCATGTGAAAAGAGTCAATTTCCCATGCATACCAAACCTGGGAAAACATCCTCCAGCTTTTTCCTCATATCATAGCCAGAAATCATGAATAAATAATTTTCTCAAAAAATATTTTCCCAAGAATTGTTTTCTGCCAAACAAACAGAGCCTCAGTGTTCCAGCATTAAAGCAAACAGAGAGCAACACAAGTATTTAATGGATTTAACAGATAAGTTTAGGCTAAGATATGTAGAACCTTCTGAAAAAGGTGTAGAAAGCTTTTCATTAAACAAAGCTTGGAACATCTTTATTTATGTTGTTAATACTAACTAAATGAGAATTCTAGGAGTTGCCAGTCTGTATGTGGAAGCACGGTTCGTCTGTTTCCCAAAAGCTTAGGACAGCTTTATTTGCATAGTTAATACTAACTAGATGAGAATTCTAGGAATTGCCTGTCTTTATGTGGAAGCACATGTCTTTTGCATCCCAGTGTTTGCCCATATGTGTAATGACTGGTAGTTTCTTGTGCATATGGAAGCTTTTATTTTTTGATTTCATCTGTCTGTCAAATTGATTTTCGATACCAGCTAATGTTTGGTTGATGAACTTATAGGAATATGTTAAGGGCAGGGGCCACTGGAGTGGCCTACATGTTCTTTGGTGACCAAGATGCAAAGTATGCCTCAGATCTTATCAAAGTTTTGCAAGGAGCAAATCAGCTAGTTCCTCCAGAGATATGTGCTATGGCTTCACGTGGTGGAGGGGTGATGGGAAGGTTTAGACATTGGGGCTCTGGTTCTGGTGGTCATGATGGAGGCCGTAGTGGACATAGTGATTTTGGATACAGTGGAAGAGATTGTGGAAGGGGTAGTTGGGGAGTTTCTAATTCCTCTTCCAGCAGACCAGAACAAGGTCGAGGCTGTGGACTTGACCATGAGTCGCAGGCCAGGTACATTGGCTAATTTTAATTATCCATAGCTTTAAATATCTTATTTTTATTTGGGCTATGTAGGAATCATGAAGTGATTTTATTTTGTCTGCACACAAATCAGATCTTCTTGTATCCAGTATAGCATTTCTTGTATGTAAATTATTTCACAATGCCAATAATGATTATAGCATTTGTTTGTTTGTTTTTTTAGCAGTAATCCCCATATTTGGTTTCTTTCAACTCCTTGGCATTTCCATGTATACATGCATTTGGGTTCTTCATGGTGTTCAACAAATGGCCTTTGCATTTTCATCAGAGCTGTTTAATGTAATTTTTTTTTGGTCTAAAAGTGGAATTTGTGATGACGCAAATGAAATTCAAAGCTATTACCGCTGTTCATAATGTTGAGTAACGGAAGGAAATGCCTTCTGGTGCTCTTAATTGACAGGTATGGCCGGGGTTACAGTGATGGATATGATAAAGGCCACAATCACAATCGGAGCCCTGATAAGCGATCAGGTTGGGGTGATCGCAGTAAAAGTTTGAACCGTGATAGAAGCTGCAGTCGGAGCCCAGACAGGTATGATAGGGCTCCACCAGTGCGAAGTTTTCACCAGGCAATGATGGAAAAGGGTCAGGCATCCCTATCTAATCAAATTCAGCGTGAGCAGTCTCGATCCCCGTGTGCTGCTGCTGTTGGTGGTAGCAGTTTTCACAAGGCAGTCATGGAAAGAGGCCAATCCCCTTGTCGTGGTAGTGGTGGCAGTTTCCATAAGGAAATGATGGAACTAGGTCGATCATCATCATTCACATCAGGAGCGAGGGAGATCACTGAGAAGTGGAGGAATTAACGCTGGGCCACGTTCTGGTCACGATAGCAGAGGATTTAATGCTGGACCTCATTCTTATTTTGGAGAAGAGGAAGGAATGATTCCAGCTGATGAAGATGCCAGGATGCCACCGGATGATGGCATGTATCCACGAGCACGAGACCACCATCTTTTTCCTTGATGGTTTTGCTGATGGTAGATGCGGTCCTTTTTTTTTTTTTTGTTTTTGGGTTCCTTGCTGTTGCTGAAAGTAGGGGAAGCTTAGCTGAATGGTGGGTCGTTGATTCTTGGTGGATGTGCCTCTTAATTTTGAAAAGGCGAAAGACTACCAGGACGTCTCTTTCTCAAAGGTTCTGTTCCTTGTTTTAGGGCAAAGGAGGAAAAATACTTGAAGGTAACTGGTAATCTAACTATGCAATTCAAGTGATGGACGTTCTTATGGAAATTTCTTTTTCAATGAATTCTGCATGTATGCTCTGTTCCGTTTGTTTATGCGGAGCCATCACAAGTTCAAAAGTATTTGGTTAACTGGTTTGGCATGGAACTTTCATGACGGAGGAAAAGCTATACTTTTTTAAAACTATGACTACAAGATTTTCGTTTGAGATAATAGTAAGATAATATTTTTTAGTATGCGAGAGCCTCATGCCATCGTTTCCAAGCTGAGGTGCTTTTTCGTGCTCAACAAGGAATATGATCAGAGACTCGTGATTGCTATAGTTTCAAAGGGGAGTTGAGCTCCTTTCACAAGAAAAACAACAAGAATAGATATAACAAGATATGCCTCAGTCATTAGATTGGTGGAATATAGTGATAGATATAACACTATTTGTAGTCCATTCTCATCTCTCAGAAAAATGAGAGACAATCTCTGAATTACATATATTGAGATTGATTCATTTTATTTGACTTTCAAACAAATTTAGTCTCCTTTAAGAAAGTAGAAAACATTGAAAACTAATCTTAGTTAATGATAATAATGTGATGTTACTTTGTAACCTGAACAAACTAATAATATGATGATACAAAGATGAAATAAGATTAGTTTGGTTATATGGTTTTCCCTCTCGTGGTATTTAGACTAAAAATCACATGATTTTTAATACAAATAAGAAATAAAGTCTGGATGAAACTTTTTAATCAGTTGAAGCTATTATAAAGAAATTCTTATCAAGATAAAGATATTTTTATCAAAATAAAGACGTCACATGCTTTGTAATCAAGAGTGCAAGTCTAAATTGTTCTCCAATCAATTCTAAAAATGGAATAACAATAAAAAAAACCCTCTAAATAAGAAGTTGAAATGTTTTCCCTCCAAGTCTAGAAAATACCAAAATGATATTATTGAGATCTAAATAAATAACTAACTTTGCTTAGAAAAAACCTATACAAAGAATAAGTAGCACACATTTTTTATTTATAGAATACACACACAAACACATAAAAAATAAAATAACCATAACTTTCCGTACAAAACTCTAACTCATGCATGGTTGGAAAAAAAAAATAACATTCTAAACTTGAAAACCATATAAAATAGGGTTATTGTTTTAATGTAATAAAATGATGAAAATTCAGGTTTAAATTGGCCTACGAGTTGACATCAAAACTAAACTCTTTAAAATTCACAAATTCTGATCCAAACCTTATTTGAAAATAAGAAAGCATATTTGAATTGTTTCTATTCATTTTATAAGCCTCCAAACTCATCAAAGCTTTAGTCACAATAATTTGACTTATGACATAACTAAAAAATTAATGTTTTCTTTTAAGTATAAGAGTGTCAAAGTAATAGCCTTATTTGAAAATAAAAAAGCATATTTGAACCGCTTCTATTCATTTTATAAGCCTCCAAACTCATCAAAGCTTTAGTCATAGTAATTTGACTTATGACGCAACCAAAAGATTGATGTCTTCTTTCAAGTGTAGGAGTGTCAAAGTAATAAATAACCCGGTAAGACTAGGGTCAAACCATAAAGAGATTAACTATATAATAATAATAATAATAATAAGTTAAAGAATACTTTGAGATGTAAGATTAATGTGAAGATTAAACAATAAAAATAAATGTCAAGGTTAAAGAATCCACTAATATTATTTCAAACAAGTGTAGTATAAATTTTTTTTATTACTAAACTAGAAACCACACACAAAGAAGGTTCCAATTGGATTATAAATTGTTAACATGATTATATTAGTTATCTTATTCGAATAATGCTAATACTTGTAAATGTTGTCAAACATTCATGATTATAACTTATATTAATAACAAATCAAGTTTATTTCATAATTCAAGTGTTAGTTATACCATACCGTATATGCTATGAAAGTATCAAGTATTTGTTGTATTAAGTGTTAGACAACATAAATCTAGATTAATCATTTAACAAGTATTAAAAGTGAACAAGATAACAAATCTAAAACATGTTAGTATCAAACATTAAGGTCCATGTTGAGTTTACATTATACTTATTCTTACACCATTATTGTAACCTTTTCATATTGACATAATAAACTTAGTTAAATATAATAAAGAAGAGAAACATAAATAAACAAGATAAGAATATAAATATGATATAAGTTAACTAAGTAAAGGAAAGAAAATGAGAAGCATAAATAAGATATTAATAAAAGTAAAATTTAAGTATTACAAAAATATAAAGAGAGAAAGTAAGAGCATGATCTTGATTTGGAAACCAAAATGCTTAAATATATGGTAAATGCCTCCTTTTATAGACTAAAATTTAGAACTATTGATTTGATAAATAATTGATGAGTGGATGACCACATCTTGACTTGGTGACAATTCTTACCTTTTTGTTTGAATAAAATATTATTGATAACGTCAGAATTAGAACCACTTGTATCATGAAAATTCTAAGAAATTATCTCAGCTTTCCAGGAAAAAAAATGAGATCATTTAGATTTCTAGAACTCCAGATATGGGCTAAATACTGAACAATGTCCGGGCCGCAAAACAGATTCGAACTTCTTTGTTGTTGCTATAATTTGGACTTGAAAACGGCCTTATAAAAACCAGACCTCCACATGAAAGTTATAAGCCTATGTATTACCTTTTCATCCATATAAAGTGGATCTAAATTCAAGATCTATAGCTCCAGATATAACCCACATACCGAATAATGTTCTAGTTTAGACTACACCAACATCTCTTTTCTAAGTTTGGTCATCTCTTTGTCCTTTCAATTTCAATACTTATATCATCAATTAATATTTTCATTTATGTGATAAGCTTATATTTAAGATGAACATTTACAACAAATTAAAGGTATCTTATATTATTAGATATGTTATTATAAAACATATTTTAGTTAAGAAGTTAATAATACTTTTAAGTGCAAAATAATAATATAAAACCTTGATAAAAATACACTTTTAAGTATTAATCAAAAGTCAATCACAACTCTAAAATCTTTGAAACTTTCAACTAAGTAAATATCAATATATTTTTGTTGGATAGTATTAAACATGTTTCTTTTTATGCTAAATTTTTAAAAGATTTATGTACTATGAAGAAAAAAATGAAGGTGAAAAAGAAAGCCTTTTTAGCCAAATAAATAAGTACTATTTTTCATAAAAATAATGCTTTGAAATATAAAGATCCTAGTTGTTCTCTAATTTCTTGCTTTATTGAAGAACATAAAATTAAAAAACCTTTACTTGATTTTGAAGTTAGTGTGAATTTATTTTCATATTTAGTTTTTTAAAGTTTCAATTTAGGTAAATTAAAACCAACTTTTGTAACTGTCTTACTTGTTGATAGATCTATAAAAATACCTAGAGGAATAGTTGAGGATGTGTTAACAAGTTGATAAATTCATTTATTTAATAGATTTTATTTTTTTAGACATACAACCTATTAAAGCATGTGATTTATTTATTTTTTTGTTATTTTAGGATATTTATTTCTTGTAAATTATAATGCATTGATTAATTGTAGGAATGGACTGGTGAAGTTATCTTTTGAAAACATGACATTGGGGATGAATATTTTTAACATTTGCAAGCATTTTAAAGATGATAATGATTTACAAGAAGTAGATTTTATTGAAAAATTAGTTCATGATTAATTTCAAACTATTTCTAACGAAACTAAGATTATGAATCTAATGATTTCCAAATGGTTTATTTTCAGAAAGAATCAAAGGTAAGTAAATAGAGATCATAAATTAAAGAATTTCCACCAAGATAAATTAAATCCATATCTTCAAGTGTTTAATCACCTAAACTTGATTTGAAGTCATTATCATTCAATCTTAAATACTCATTTAGGGAAAAAGTAAAACTTTTCTAGTAATAATCTCTTCCAAACTTAATACACATCAAGAAAGTAAGTTATTACAAACTCTAAAAATGCATGAAAATACATTAGGATGAACCATAAATGACATAAAAGGCTCAATCCTAATATGAAAAAAGTAGTGAAAAACAAAGTCATTAAGCTTCTAAATAATAAAATCATTTATCTTATCTCTAACAGCAAATGGATAAGTTCTACCCTAAAAGTTTGGAATCACTGTGATAACAAGTGAGAATAATTAGTTAATTCTAACTAGAACTATTACTAGTTAGCACATATGCATTAACTATAGGATTCAATGACTAGAAAAAATTATTTTTCTTTACCTTTCATATATCAAATCTTAGAAAAAGTTGCAGGCAATGAATTTTAGTGTTTTCTAAATAACGTTTAGGTTATAATCAAATTAAAATTGTATTGTAAGATCAAAAGAATACTACTTTCACATATCTATTTGGTACTTTTACATATCAAAGGATGCCTTTTGGATTATATAATGCATTAGCTACATTTTAAAGATACACACTCAGTATATTCAGTGATATGGTTGAATATTTTCTTGAAATTTTTATAGATGGTTTTTCTGTTTTTGACAATTTATTTGATGATTGTTTGACTAACTTAGAAAAGGTTAGATTGAACAGGTATGAAGAGAAGAATCTTATACTAAATTAAAAAAAATCACTTTATAGTAACAAATAATATTGTACTTGGTTACATTATTTTATCAAAAGAAATTGAGATTGACTAATCTAAAATTGAGTTAATTGTTAACTTGCCTATACTAATATCTATTAAAAATGTTAGATTGTTCTTAGGACATACTGGTTTTTATAGAAGATTCATCAAAGATTTTAGTGTAATATCTAAATCTTTAAGTAAACTTCTGACAAATGATGATATTTTTGAATGGACTAAATATTGTGAAAAAGTCTTTGTTAAACTTGAAAACTTGCTTACCTCTACTCTTGTCATTCATCTTTCTAATTGGTTATTACCTTTTGAAATAATGTGTGATACTAGTGATTATACCGTGTGTGTTGTTTTGGGATAATAAAAAGATAAGAAACCTTATGTGATTTACTATATAAGTAAAACTTTAAATAATGCTTAAATGAATTACATCATCACTAAAAAAGAATTACTTGCAGTAGTATTTGTCTAAAAAAGAATTACTTGCAGTAGTATTTGTCTATGAAAATTCAAGTCTTATCTTATTGACTCACTTGTTGTTTTTAGTGATTATACAACATTAAAATATTTTCATTTTAAGAAAGATTTTAAGGCTTGATTGGTGCAATAGCTTTTGTTACTTTAAAAATTTGATATCACAATAAAAAACAACAAAGACACCAAAAATATTGTGGCAAATCATTTGTCAAGATTGATAACAAATTTAAAAACTATCATCACATAAATCGATGACTACTTTCTTAATTAATTTTTACTTTTTATTTCTACAATGCCTTAGTTTACTAATATTGTTAATTTTCTTATTCTAAGACAATTGTCAGCTCATTAGAGCACCAAAGATAAAAAAAGTTCTTGAACGAAATGAATTTTTTAAAAACAAATAACTCTTATTTATTCAAATATTATCCTGATCAATATTTTAAAGATGCATTCTTAATAATACAACAAGTAATTTCATTGAATTTTGTTATTTTAAATCATGTAGAGATCATTTCTCATCAAGAAGGACAAGTGCAAAAATCTTACAAAGAAAATTTTACTAACCCACCATATTCAAGAACTCATGCATTCTACAAGACTTTTAAAAATTATCAAAAGTAAAGATCAATTTCAAAACATCACATGATGTATTTAAATCCTATTCTTGTCATTAAAATCTTTGACTATTAAAGTATAGATTTTATGTCCATTTCATCTATTATTTGTTTTTGTTTTTTTTTTATTCTTGATCAAATGTAAGAATTGTATATATTAAAAACTACAAGACAAGCTTGCAGAATTAGTTGGCAACCAACACTATATATATATATATATATAGTGTTGGTTGCCAACTAATTCTGCAAGCTTGTCTTGCAGTTTTTAATATATATCCAGGCAAAGGAAACAAACTCCTTAGCTAGATAAGCTTGTGAAATAGAAAGTAAAGGGAATAGACTCCCTTGAACAACCTAAAAACAAAAGGAACAGGCTCCCAAATAGGGAATATGCTCCTGAACAAAAACCAGCAGGTAGCAGCAGCTGAGATGAGGAGCAAATCACCGTATTAACAAACTGGGTATCCACAAAAGCAGAACAGCTGCACCAGTTCAGCAACATGCATGTGGACAAGACAACTGGGGAGAGAGCCTCACCCAAATGTATCCCTGTACCAGGCAATCACGGGAAAACAACCACAAATTATCACCAGCAGACTAACACTGCACCACAGCATGACTAGTGCGCTACTAGGACAAACTCCAGCCACCACTCTCCACTGGGATAACAGAGTAGCAACAAAAAACACCACAACAGTAGCCCAATCATGAGGGGAGAGAGCCTCACCCAAACTATTGGGATCCATAGTAACTATCAAGAGAGGCCAGCTGAATCAGACTTGCAGAAGATCCAAAATGAAAGAGGCATAGAGTTTGAACAAGGAAAGAGAACCTCACCCAGACAAACCCCAAACAATGCCCCACAGCAGGTAAAGAAATCATTTGCAGCAAACCAATAGCATCTAGCAACCCAACCAGCAAACACAGGTCTGCAAACTAGCACTATAGCAGCACCCTTTCAAACCATATCATACAAAGGACAGAGTCCAGCAAACCAAGCTACAAGGAGCAGCACCCATAGTATAATATCAGAACGACACTGCATCGCAGGGAGTCAAGCATCCATAAGGCAGCACCAGCTACTGGGAATAATCCACAGAGTATGCCAGCACAAAATCGCTAGAGTATAAAGCTAACAGCACGCAACTCCAGCAAACAAACCAACTCTACAGAAGCAGAATTAGCAGAGACCCAAAAATAACCTCCACTGAAACATAGTGAAGAGTAGGTTAACCAAGCCCACTCCAGCAAGAGATGAAGTAGCCAATGAAGCTAAAGACCATTCCAGTAAAAGGATAAAGAGGCAAGCGAATGACAGCCACAACCTGCACTCTTATAGGCATATGCAGGGGTTGAAAGTCCCTTGAGTGGCAGGGATGACAATCAAAGCAAGCAGCAACAAAACACTAGCAACCTCTTCCACACAGCAGGAATGACTAGCTTACAGGACCCAATCCAGGGCAACCTTGAGAGAGATCCTTCAACAACACACTAGCCAAACACTCCTAAATAAAAAAGGTCCCCACAACAGGCAAAGAAATCCTTCACCAAGCAGCACTCCACTTATATCCAAATTCACACCCGCTGCTGTACACAAATAGAGCAGCCATAACCAGCAGTACATGTTGCGAGCAGAACTGACCAGATGGTCATCAACTAGAAGTCTTATGCAAAGCATACACCACCAAAAGCAATCAGCAGGAGCAACAGGATGAAGAAACCAAACAGTGGCTTACCAATAACCCAACATAATACTCACACCACCAAAAGACAGCAATCCTACTAAGCATATCCCTTTTCTCTAGAAGACAAACATCATTACAATTACAAACTACAACAGGTAGATGGAGAACTAACCATAAACTAGACACGAGGATCCAAAATAAGAAAGTGGAACTCCATGCTAATACAGTATAGAAATGGAAACCTCAGAAAATAATTTACTCCAGCAACCCTACAGAAGGAGAACCAGAGAAAGAACAAAGTGAAAAGGGAAACAATAGCAACCAAAAAAGAACAACCAGCCAAGCAACACAAGCAGCATGGCAGTAACCAGGAGACCAAGCCAGAGAAGAAACAAGCAACTCTAGCAAACCATAATTCCAGCCAGTTGCAAGATGCACAACATACCAAGCCAGGACATACTTTATCAGCAACAAAATTGTATCCAAACTCAATGAAGCTACCCAACAGATGTAACATCAATAAGTATTCTCATCCAAATCAGCCAAGTGACAAACAAGCTCCATCCAGCCATCCAGGAATAGCCAAGAGAAGGAGCAAGACTATACAGAACAAAATACAATAATAGCAAGCTAACAAAGAAAGGAGGAGTTGCAATGAGCTACAAACATATGAGGTGCCTAACCCCATGTTACGCCAGAAGGCAAAAATACCCTCTGATAAACCAGGGAGAAAGCATTACAGAGGATGGCTGATACGGAAAACCCTATTAAGGCCAGAAGCTCTGATGCAAAGGGGAATAACATTCCAGGTAGCAAATCATTCAAAGAACCCAGCACCATCAGGGTTAGAGAAGAAATCGACACTGATGATGGTGATGTGAACAGTGTGAATATGAACCCAAAGACCCCATCGGGCTAAACAAGAAGCACATCCTTGATAGAAAAGGGTAGAGAGAAAGAATCAAACCTCCATCTAATTCGTCTGAACAAGGATGATGCCCATCAAAGTGGCCATCGTCAAAACAATCGTCAACGGGACAAGCTATCCCCAGCAAGCACATCAAAGAGACATACTCTACATTACGTCCATCGGGTGCTGAGGACATCAGGGGGGACACAAATTTGGGGGTGGAAACCCCAGCTTCAGAGATTTCATCTGTTAGGGTTTCAAAGAAATCGCATCTCACGCTCACCGTTTCCGGACGAATGGAATGAAACAGAGGCTCCAACATTGGAATGACCATGGGAGACATGAAGAAGGAACTCACGAGCCCAGCAGTGGAATGATCATGAGGTGAAGGATAGCATCTCTCTCTAAATTCTTTCTTTATCCGGCTTGATTGACTAAGAGCTCTCTGTCATTTAATTTCTTTCTTAGTATATTTTATAATGGACAGAGGTAATTTTAAATTGAAATAATAATTATAAAATATTTATAAAGATTTTGCAAAAAAAAAAAGAATTAATTTGAAATTTCTTGAGCCATCATATGTAATGATAAAATATATTTTTATAACAACTTATTTAAGTTTTTAATAAAAAATATAAAATTACACACAAAATTATCATCTTTTATTATCGTTAGACAAGTAAACAAATAAAACTTGCTAATAAAAAATATTAAATAGATCTTAAAAAAAAACAATGAATCTTAATAGGAAAAACTAGTCTTTAAGATTTAATGATACACTTTAAACTTATCAAATTACTTATAAAATACTATTAAATATGTCATTTTATAGACTAGTTTATGAAAAATTTTGTCACTTATCTATGGAAGTTGAATATAAAAGTTATTGGGCTATTAAAGCTTTCAATTCAAACTTTGATAATGTTAGTCAACTGTAAAAATTACAAATAAATGAGCTTGAGGAAATAAGAAATAATACATGTGAAAATTCAAGAATGCATAAAGTAAGAATCAAAGAGTTTTATAGAAAAAAATACTAAGAAAAACATTCAATATTGGTCAAAAAATCTTAGTTTATAATTCTTTACTCTATTTATTTCTTAAAAAACTAAGATTAAGATGGAGTGGTCCTGTTATTGTAAAACATGTGTATCTATATGGGGTTTGTGATATCAAGAATTCAAAAAATGATAATGTTTTCAAGGTAAATGGATATCGTTTAAAAGTTTACTTTGATAATTTTTCAGTTGAAAATAACTCTTTTAAATTGAGTAATTCTATATTTAGAGATTGATTTTATTTTTCTTATATTGTTTTGTGTTTTATTTTTATGAAACTTCTGTTTTGCTTGTCTCTATCACCCTAGTCAAATGGCAGATAATGTAACTTCATGACTTAAGTTGATTTTTTTAATTTCCTATAATAACTGATATTTGTATATATATATATATATTTGTGTAATCCTTTTCTCTTTTTCCTTTATTTGAATCTCTTATACAATTCTCATTTGAAAATGGACACTAGTTTTGAAAAATTAGAAAAATATTTTCCTGTTCTGTCTTAAAATGCGATTTCAAAAATTTATCATGCTAGATGTGCAAGATTAATGTTGTTAATGAATCATGAAATTCCTGAAGATATTCACTGGCTAATTAAAGCAAATGTCCAATTATTAGGCGAGTCCTCTAATTCTTTTATTTTAATACCTGGAATAAGTAAAAGCACTTTTACAAAGAAAACATCGTGCAAAACAACTAAAAGTCTGTCATTAATTGTCAAATAGACATGTAATGATGCACAATGTCATTCTTTAGGAATGATATCTATATATTGTGAATATAAAATAAAATTCATTAATAATGGTTTAAGTAAGGTGTCTTTAGATAATCTTATATTGACTCTTGAGATGCATTTTATTAAAGATGTACATCATGTAATTCATGATTTATGATCCTATTTTCATAAAGAACATGATTGACTTAGTCTTGAGAATCTAGCTAAAAAAAAACTTTATTTGCTAGTTTTTTTTAAAAACTGAATGGTAAGCCTACCCCAACTCATAGATGGTGTTTAAGCTATTTTTATATGTAAAACCAAGGAAAGATATTAGCCACAATCACAACTATGATTTGAGTCTTTGTTTGTAAAAATTTATGTCTTTTGGTTTTATTAATGAAACATAATATTTATGTTTTGTTGTTTCTTATATTTGTTTAAGTGTGTTTCAGGTTTGTCAGTAGTCATTATTTCAGTTGATGTCTTTTATACTCTATCTTTCTACCTTAGGATATTGAGGATAATGTTTCATTTTGGTTGGGGGAAAAAGTTAGTAGTTGATATTTAAAAAAAAAACTAATTGTGTTTTCTATTTCATAAACCATTTGTAAAATTATTGTTACTAAGATGATAGAGTAAAGAGGAATTTTATTGACTCTTGAAATATATCTTGGTAACATTTTTCAATGGTTATTTGCGATATTCATAACTAGATCTATCAAAATACTTCTTGAAATATTTAGGTTTACAAACTCTCATATTGTTATCATTTAATTCTACTCATATACTCATTTAACAAGTATTCTTAAAGCTTCATTTACACACATACACTATAATATATAATTATGGGTTGCATATTGAATTATTACATTATTTATGTTCTTTTATTAAAGGTAACAACTAAGAAAAATGGATAGTATATAACTTGGAAAAAAAAACAAAAAAAATGATAATAAAAACATAGATAAATTTGGTTTTTTAGCCTCTCTAACCTAAACAATTAAGCCTAAAGGGGTGTTTTAACACCTAATACCCTAAAGTCAACTAACTTGGAAGTTATTGGTCTAATACTTGTTACATAGGTTAAAAAGAAAGATTAAGAGAATCAGATATTGTACTATCTATGAATTAGCATTTACAACCTAAGTCATTAAACTCATAGGGGTATTTCAACACCTAATATTCTAAGACCAACGAGTTTAGAAGTTATTAGTTGAAAGCTCATTACATAGGTTAAAAATGCATTGTGTTTTTAAATTATATATAGATTAATAAAAAAACAAAAGAGAAGAAAAAGATAATAATCTTAACCTAGGGAAGTTAACCTTAAATATTAGAACAAAAATTTTGTTTTCTTCCAAGTAAAGCTCCATAACTATGTGTTGATATATTGAGTACAAAAGAAAGGTTTATTAATATCTTGTTCAAGACTTATTGAGTAGATATATAAATTTAATAAGAGTTTGTTTATGTGGATAGATTAATGGAAGTTGAATGATGAATACCTTACTTTGTGGAATTTATAAATTATTTTTCTATTTTAATGCTTTGATTGTTAGGGATTAGTAATAAGCTTGCTGGAGGTATGATTAGTACTTAGAAGTATATTTTTATTAAGGTTTTATATTATCATTTTACACTTGAAGTATTAATAACTTCTCAATTAAAACATGTTTTATAATAACAAATCAAATACCATAAGATAACCATAAGATACCTTTAATTTATGGTAAATTTTTATCCTAAATGCAGGCCTATCACATAAATAAAAAGATTGATTGACGAGTTGAAGCATTGAAATTGAAAGGAAAAGGAGAAAGTTAAACTTAGAAAAGAGATGCTGGTGTAGTCTAAACTAGAACACTGTATGGTAATTATGTCATATCTAAAGCTATAAATCTTATATTTAAGTCTACTTTATATGGATGAAAAGCTAAGATATAGGCTTAAAACTTTCATAGGAAGGTAAAAGCTTCTGTTTGGAAGTTCAAATCTTAGCAACAACATAGAAGTTTGAATCTGTCTTGCAGCCCAAACATTGTTTAATGTTCAGCCCATATCTCGAGTTCTAGAACTCCATATGACCTTAATATTTTTTTTACTAGAAAGTTGAGATAATTTCTTATAACTTTCATGTGGAAGGTTGGTTCAAATTCTAATATTATTAATGATATTTTTTACAGTCAAGAAGATAAGGATTGTTACCAAGTTAAGAGTTAGCCACCCACTCATCAATTAGTCATCAAATCAATAGTTTCTAATTTTATCCTATGAAGGTATTTTCCATGCACTTAGGCATATTGGTTTTCAAATCAAGATCATGCTCTTTATTTTTTTCTTTATATTTTTGTAATGTTTAAGTTTGATTTCATGTTATATTTTTTTTAATCTCTTGTTTATGCTTTTCATTTCCTTTACTATTCTTATGCTCTTATGTTGTTTATTTTTGTTTCTCTTCTTTATTATGTTTAGCTAAGTTTATTATGTCAAGGTGAAAAGATTATACTAATGGTGTAAGAATAAGTATAGTGTAAACTCAACATGAACTTTAACATTTGTATTTGTTATCTTGTTTACTCTTAATACTTTGCTTCTTAAATGGTTAATCTAGATTTATATTGTACAACACTTGGTACAACAAATACTTGACACTTTCATAACTCATTTATATGATATAACCTACACTTATGCTATGAAAGGAACTTGATTTCATGTTAACATAAGTTATAATTATGAATGTCTGACAACATATACAAGTATTAGCATTATTCAAATAAGATAACTAATATAATTATGTTAATAATTTATGATCCGATTGGAACCTTCTTTGTGTGTGGTTTCTAGTTGAATAATAAGAATTTATACTATAATTATTTGAAATACTATTGGTGAATCCTCTAACCTTGAAATTTGTTATTATCATTGTTTAATCCTCACATTAATCTTCTATCTCAAATTTCTTATCAACTTCTTTTTCTTCTTCTATTATTACTATTGCTATTACTATTATTATTGTTATTGTTGTTTATAAGTTATACAAGCAACCTCCTTGTGATTCGGCCCTAGTCTTGCTAGGATATTTATTACTTTGACACTCTTGTACTTGAAAGAAGATATCAATCTTTTAATCATGTTAAAAGCTTCAGGTTAGGTGGAGGAGTAACTATTTATTCAATTAAGGTTTAAGTTTGCAAACCATCCAACTCTTTGCTAAGTGCTTAGATTGGTAGTGATTAATATATATATCAATCCATTACCTACTAAGCCTTTATGTTACGTTAACGAGGCTAACCACTACAAAAAGAGACCCTTTTAAGATTAGATAATGTCAATCTCATATAAAACCTGTCTATATGTTGTATATTTTTTAAAAAATTATTGTTGCATTAAGACATGCTTAACTTTTAAAAAATATCTTGAATTGTAAGTGACACAACGAAAAGATGGTTAACCCTTTGAAAACTGTTAAAGCATGAGTTTGTTTATGGAGATATTTCTTAAAAGAAGACAAGGTTGGATAGTTATTGGTTGAGTGTTCATTTGTTTCACATATTTAACACGCAATGTTTTCAACAGATTTTAATTGACCACTCTTTTTCAATTCTAATGCCTCAACTTTTCTAGCTAAAGATGCAAACTTGGCTTGAAGGTCATGATCTTCCCTAAGGTTGTACATACCTCCATTAGATGTATGACATTGAGTTTTACTCGGTGCCTCATAAGTACCCGCGGTGTCCTAATTTTGACCATTTTCAGCTAACAAGTTTAAGTACTCCATTGCTTCATCAGGGTTTTTATCTTTAAAAGTTCCATTGCATATTAATTCAACCATTTGCCTATCTTTAGGTGTTAACCCTTCATAAAAATATGAAACCAATCTCCATGTTTCAAAACCATAATGAGGGCAAGTACTAAGCAAGTCTCGATACCTATCCCAATATTGATAAAATATTTCTCTTGGTTTTTGAGTGAAAGTGGTGATTTGTCTTTTGAAAGAGTTTGTTCTATGAGATGGGAAAAACTTCTTTAGAAACTGTTGTTGCATTTCACCCCAAGCATGAATGGATCCTGGTCTCAAATTTTGTAGCCATGTTTTAGCTTTATCTTTTAACGAAAAAGAAAAAAGCTTTAATCTGATGGTGCTCATGCTACAATTTAAATTATTATATGTGTTGCAAACCTCCTCAAATTCCCTTAAATGCAAGTATGGATTTTTCAATTCTAAGCCATGAAAAAAAGATAAAAGTTGAATAATGCCTGGTTTAAAATTAAAATGAGATGTATTGGGAGGAAAAACTATGCATGATGGTGCACTTATTCTTATGGGATTCATGTGGTCTCTAAGTGTTTTAGCACGGTTATTCTCATTATTCTTATTATGAAGTGATTGATTATCTTCTTTAGCCATATTTTTCAAAAATAATGAGGATACCTTACAAAGTCTACCACTAGATGTTCGTGACCACACTCTCATACATGTGTAGGAATAGAATAAATGGAAAAGAAAACAAGAGAAGAAGAAACAAGAGAAAAGAAACAAAGTTATATACAAGAAAAGTGAAAAAAGAAAATAAACTAAAAATTATAATTTATACAAAACTCACCTCCTTGGCAACGGTGCCAAAAAACTTGACACGACGAAAAGATTGATGTCTTCTCCCAAGTGTAGGAGTGTCAAAGTAATAAATAACTCAGCAAGACCGGGGTCAAACCACAGGGAGGTTAATTGTACAAATTATAAACAATAATGATAACAATAACAACAATAATAACAACTATAATAATAATAATAATAATAATAAAGAAAAAGAAAAATTGATGAGAATTTTGATATGGAAAATTAACGTAAAGATTAAACGATGATAATAACAAATATCAAGGTTAGAGGTTCCACTAATAGTATGTCAAACAAGTATAGTATAAACTCTTATTGTTCAATTAGAATCCACATACAAAGGAGGTTCCAATCATATTATAGATTGTTAACATAATTACATTAGTCATCTTATTCAATTAATACTAATACTTGTAAATTTCGTCAATCATTCATGATTATAACTTATGTTAACAACAAATCAAGTTCCTTTCATAGCTCAGGTGTCGGTTATACCATATAGTATGGGCTATAATAGTGCCAAGCATTTGTTGTACCAAGTGTTATACAACATAAATCAAGATTAGTCATTTAAAAAGCAAAGTATTAAAGAGTGAACAAGATAACAAATACAAAACATGTTAATATCAAACATTAAAGTTCATATTAAGTTTACACTATACTTATTCTTACACCATTAATGTAACCTTTTCACCTTACCATAATAAACTTAGCTACACATAATAAAAAAAAGAAAAATAAATAAACAAAATAAGAACATAAATAAGATAAAAGTTAATAAAGCAAAGGAAAGGAAATGAAACACATAAACTTGATATTAATGAAAACAAAGTATAAGCAATATAAAAAATACAAAAGAGAAAACAAGAGCATCATCTTAATCTGGACACTAAGATGCCCAAATGTATGGCAAATGCCTCCTTTTATAGGCCAAAATGGGGTACTATTGATTTGATGACTAATTGATGAGTAGGTGGCCAACCCTTGACTAGGTGACAATCCTTATCTTCTCTTGTCTGCCCAAAATGTCATTGATGATGTCCAAATTAGAGTCACTTAAAAACATGAAAGTTGTAGAAAATTGTCTCAGCTTTCTTGTGTAAAAAATTCAGCTCATTTCAACTTCTAGAACTCTAGATATAGCCAAAATACTGAACAGTGCTCGGGCTAGAGGACAAATTCGGGTTTCTTTGTGGTCGCAACAATTTGGACTTGAAAATAGTTTTTTTAGATCTTGGGCTCCATAAAAAGGTTGTAAGCCTATGTCTTACCTTTCCATCTATATAAAGTAGACCCAAATTTGAGATCTATAGCTCCAGATATGATCCAATTACCGAACAGTATTCTGGTTTGGATTGCACCAACATCTCTTTTCTAAGTTTGATCATCTTTTTGCCTTTGCAATTGAAGTTCTTAAAGTTATCAATCAATCCTTTCATTTATGTGATAGGCCTGCATTTAAAATGGACATTTGTCACAAATTAAAGGTGTCTTATATTATTAGATAGATTATTATAAAATGTACTTTAGTTAAGGAGTTATTGATACTTCAAGTGCAAAATGATGATATAAAATCATGATAAAAATGCACTTTTGAGTACTAATCAGCAAGACTTAGGGTTGATAACATGGGTACCTCTAAAGAAATGACCTTTGTTGAATATGGGTTGGATTTTGAATCCCTACAGCTATTAGAAAGGGATTGTTTGAGACTATATGATAGTAAATTGCCACCCATCAGAAATGTCAATTGCTCAGAAAATGACTTGGAAAAACTTATCTTACGTATGAAAAGCATTTATAAGGATGAGTCTTTTTTTTTAAAAAAAAATATAGGAGGATAGTGGAAATCATAAAGGTGTCTATGCAAAATTTAGCAATTAAAGTCTTGATGTATTTTTAGGATCCTAGGTATCGGTGCTTCACTTTTAAAAATGTAAAGATGTGTCTTATTTTGAAAAATATATGATTTACTAACCGAATTCCCTTAGAATCCATACAAAGTCTACTATTACCAAAAGCATAACAAAATGCTAATGATTTGACTAAATTGATCTAAGTTACATATCTCTATGAGATCATGAAAAATGTTTGATTGAAAACTTTTATCATGTTTATGGGTACAAGTAGTTATTCCCTGAGCCCACTTTAAAAAGAGAGATAATGAAAATAAAAATAAAATCAAAACCCTAAAAAATAATAAGAATATTTTCAAAAAAATATAAAATAAAAATATAGTATTATTCATGTTTTAATTCCTTTAGAAAGCAATAAAAAAAACTTGTAAATAAAAATTATGAACAAACTCTAAAATGTGTTTTCAACACTCAATGTAAATTTCAAAAAATAAAAAAATCAGTTTTTTAATTTTTTGGATGGACAAATAATGCATTTAAATAGTAAGTTCTAGTTTGTTTCCCTCTACTTTGTTCATGGACAATTTCTAAGAATGTCTTTTATTTTAAAAATATTTTTTTCATCTTTAGTTTTCTTATTATAAATATGTTTTCTAATTAGTACTTAAAAGTGCATTTTTATCATGATTTTATATCATCATTTTGCACTTGAAGTATCAATAACTCCTTAACTAAAGTACGTTTTATAATAATCTATCTAATAATATAAGACACCTTTAATTTATGACAAATGTCCATTTTAAATGCAGGCCTATCACATAAATGAAAGGATTGATTGATCACTTTAAGAACTTCAATTGCAAAGGCAAAAAGATGATCAAACTTAGAAAAGAGATGTTGGTGCAATCCAAACCAGAATACTGTTCGGTGATTGGGTCATATCTAGAGTTATACATCTAAGATTTAGGTCTATTTTATATGGATGGAAAGGTAAGACATAGGCCTACAACTTTCCTATAAAGCCCAAGATCTGAAAAGGCCATTTTGAAGTCCAAATTGTAGCAACAACAAAGAAGCCCGAATCTGTCCTCTAGCCCAAGCACTGTTCCGTATTTTGGCCATATTTAGAGTTCTAGAAGTCCAAATGAGCTGAATGTTTTACACAAGATAGCTGAGACAATTGCCTAGAACTTTCATGTTTTTAAGTGGCTCCAATTTTGACGTTATCAATGACATTGTGGGTAGACAAGAGAAGATAAGGATTGTCACCAAGTCAAGAGTTGGCCACCCACTTATTAATTAGTCATCAAATCAATAGTTCCCAATTTTGGCCTATAAAAAGAGGCATTTGCCATGCATTTAGGCATCTTGGTGTCCAGATCAAGATCATAATCTTCCTTTCTCTCTTTGTATTTGTTGTAATGTTTATGCTTTGCTTCCATTAATATTATGTTTATGTCTTTCATTTCCTTTCCTTCACTTAGTTAATTTTTATGTTCTTATTTTGTTTATCTATTTTTCTTTCTTCCATTATGTCTAACTAAGTTAATTATGTCAAGGTGAAAAGGTTACACTAATGGTGTAAGAATAAGTATGGTATAAACTTAATATGGACTTTAATGTTTAATACTAACATGTTTTATATTTGTTATCTTGTTCACTCTTTAATACTTTGCTTGTTAAATGACTAATCTTGATTTATGTGGTATAACACTTGGTACAACAAATGCTTGGAACTTTCATAGCCCATACTGTATGGTATAACCGACACCTGAGCTATGAAAGGAATTTGATTTGTTGTTAACATAAGTTATACTCATGAATGCTTGATGATATTTAAAAGTATTAACATTAATCGAATAAGATGACTAATGTAATCATGTTAACAATTTATAATCTGATTGGAACCTCCTTTATATGTGGTTTCTAATTGAATAATAAGAGTTTATATTATACTTGTTTGACATACCATTAATGGAATCTCTAAGCTTGACATTTGTTATTATCATTGTTTAATCCTTACTTTAATATTTCATCTCAAAGGTCTCATCTTCTTTATTATTATTATTATTATTATTATTATTATTATTATTAGTATTATTATTATTATTACTACTACTACTACTATTATTATTGTTGTTGTTGTTGTTGTT
>SRLM01000895.1:222229-237493 GCA_015708895.1 Populus ilicifolia
TGAGCACAAAAGAAAGGTTTATGAATATCTTGTTAAGAGGTATTGAGCAAGTATATAAATATAACAAGAGTTTGTTTATCTGGATAAAGTAACGGAAGTTAAATGAGGAATACTTTGCTTTGTGGAATTTGCAAATTGTTTTTCTATTTTAACGCTTTGATTACTAGGGACTAGTAATAAGCTAGTTGGGGGGTGTGATTAGTACTCAAAAATGCATTTTTATCATGGTTTTATATCATTATTTTGCACCTGTCTCTTATACACATCTAGATGTGTATAAGAGACAGGTATTGAGCAGGTATATAAATCTAACAAGAGTTTGTTTATCTGGATAGAGTAATGGAAGTTAAATGATGAATACCTTGCTTTGTGGAATTTGCAAATTGTCTTTCTATTTTAACGCTTTGATTACTAGGGACTAGTAATAAGCTAGTTGGGGGGTGTGATTAGTACTCAAAAGTGCATTTTTATCATGGTTTTATATCATCATTTTGCACTTAAAGTATCAATAACTCCTTAACTAAAGTACGTTTTATAATAATCTATCTAATAATATAAGATACCTTTAATTTGTGGTAAATGTCCATTTTAAATGCAGGCCTATCACATAAATGAAAGGATTGATTGATGACTTTAAGAACTTCAATTGCAAAGGCAAAGAGATGATCAAACTTAGAAAAGAGATGTCGGTGCAATCCAAACCGGAACACTGTTCGGTAATTGGGTCATATCTGGAGCTATAGATCTCAGATTTAGGTCTACTTTATATGGATGGAAAGGTAAGACATAGGCCTACAACTTTCCTATGAAGCCCAAGATCTAAAAAGGCTATTTTCAAGTCCAAATTGTTGCAACAACAAAGAAGCCCGAATCTATCCTCCAGCCGAGCACTGTTCAGTATTTTGCCCATATCTGGAGTTCTAGAAGTCAAAATGAGCTGAATTTTTTACACAAGAAAGCTGAGACAATTGCCTAGAACTTTCATGCTTTCAAGTGGCTTTAATGTTGACGTCATCAATGATGTTTTGGGCAGACAAGAGAAGATAAGGATTGTCACCAAGTCAAGGGTTGACCATCTACTCATCAATTAGTCATCAAATCAATAGTTCCCAATTTTGGCCTATAAAAGGAGGCATTTGCCATGCATTTAGGCATCTTGGTGTCCAGATCAAGATCATGCTCTTGTTTTCTCTCTTTGTATTCTTTATGCTTTGTTTTCATTAATATCAAGTTTATGCCTTTCATTTCCTTTCCTTTGCTTTGTTAACTCTTATCTTATTTATGTTCTTATTTTGTTTATCCATTTTTCTTTCTTCCATTATGTTGAGCTAAGTTAATTATGTCAAGGTGAAAAGGTTACACTAATGGTGCAAGAAAAGTATGGTATAAACTTAATATGGACTTTAATGTTTAATACTAACATGTTTTATATTTGTTATCTTGTTCACTCTTTAATACTTTGCTTGTTAAATGACTAATCTTGATTTATGTTGTATAACAATTGGTACAACAAATGCTTGGCACTTTCATAGCCCATACTATATGATATAACCGACACCTGAGCTATGAAATGAACTTGATTTATTGTTAACATAAGTTATAATCATGAATGCTTGAAAAAATTTACAAGTATTAGCATTAATTGAATAAGATGACTAATGTAATCATGTTAACAATCTATAATCTGATTGGAACCTCCTTTATGTGTTGTTTCCAATTGAACAATAAGAGTTTATACTATACTTGTTTGACATACCATTAGTGGAACCTCTAACCTTGACATTTGTTATTATCATTGTTAATCCTTACTTTAATATCTCATCATCATCATCATCATCTTCTTCTTCTTCTCTTTCTTTAGTAGTAGTACTACTACTACTACTACTATTATTGTTGTTGTTGTTGTTATTGTTATTATTGTTGTTGTTGTATTGTTGTTATTTATAATTTATACAATAACCTCCCTATGGTTCGACCCCGGTCTTGCCGGGTTATTTATTATTTCGACACTCCTGCACTTGGGAGAAAATATCAAACTTTTTATCGTGTCATCTACTCTATATAGATGAAAAGTCAAGACATAGGCTAAAAACATTTATGGGAAGACAATACTCAATTCTATTATTTGGAAGACTAAATCTTAGCAACAACAAAAAATTCTGAATTTGTCTTGCAGCCCAAATACTGTTCAGTGTTCAGCCCATATCTCGAGTTATAGAAGTCCAAATAACCTCAATTTTTTTTTGTTGGAAAGCTAAGAAAATTTCCTAGAACTTTCATGATTTAAGTCTATTCAAATTCTAATATTAATAATGATATTTTGTTTAGACAAAAAGATAAAGATTGTCACCAAGTTAAGATATGGTCAGCTACTCAACAATTAGTTAACATATCAATAGTTCCTAATTTTTAGCCTATAAAAGGAGGCATTTGCTATGCATTTATACATCTTGGTTTTCCGATTAAGATCATGTTCTTGCTCTCTCTTTATTGTAATGCTTAAGTTTTGCTTATATTAATCTCTTGTTTATACTTCTCATTTCCTTTCCTTTTCTTTACTTAGTTAACTTATATCTTATTTATGTTTTTTTTTTGTTTAGGTAAGTTTATCATGTCAAGGTAAAAAGGTTACACTAATGACATAAAAATAAGTATAGTATAAACTCAACATGGACTTTAGTATTTGATATTAACATGTTTTGTATTTATTATCTTATTCATTCTTAATACTTTAGTTGTTCAATTGTTAATCTAGATTTATATTGCATAACCTTGATATAATAAATATTTGGTATTTTCATAACATAAACCGTATGGTATAACCGATACTTGTGCTATAAAAGGAACTTGATTTGTTATTAATAAAAGTTATAATAATAAATACCTAATAATATTTACAAGTATTAACATATTCAAATAAGATAACTAATGTAATCATGTTAACAATTTATAATCCGATTAGAATCTTCTTTGTATGTGGTTTACAGTTGAGTAATAAGAGTTTATATTATACTTGATTAAAATATTATTAATGGATCCTCTAATCTTGACAATTGTTTTTATCATTATTCAATCCTCACATTAATCTTACAATGTTAAAGTTCTCTTTAACTTATTACTATAATTACAACTATTGTTGTTGTTGTTTATAATTTATATAGTTAATCTTTTTCTAATTTAATTTTAATTTTAATGAGTTATTTATTATTTATACTATACTTAAAAAAATATTAATTTTTTAATGCCGTGATAAATTCTAAAAAAATATGATTATTTAGGCAGCGAAAGAAAGCAGAGTGTGTAAATGGATGTTCTAAGACAGACTGCTGATGCCAGAGTGAGCATTTATAGACCTCGAAGGGCTTTCTAGGAAGCTACTGTATAAGCATTTGGCATGTTTCTTCTTAGTTCTGAATGTTATAGCTGATAAAATGTTGTTTCTATGTTTTTTCACTTCCTGTTTATTCGTTAAAGACATGAAGAAAGAAAGAACAAAACACAGAACGATGAGACTCCACATCTGCAGAAAAAATCGGCCAGGCCTCATATCATTTTCATTTGCTTTTCTGGTTCAACCTTTGTTGCTTTGTATGACTTGGAATTATTGATCCTGAGACAGTCTTTTACTCTTTTGCCTGGTTGTTGCAACTCTTTGTACATAAATTATAAGCTCTTTTGCATTGTTTTGTCATGCTAAATGCATCTTAATGTACTTTGATCAACTACTTCAACGGAAATTATGTCTTTTCATAGCTATATTCTGCTCTTCAACAACAGAATTTTATTTACGTGTTCAAAGATGACTCTGGTTTTTATGAGCCCCTCTCTTTTCTCTTTTCTCTCTCTCTCTCTCTCTCTCTTTTTAACAAGAGTATTCTTACGAGTTAAAGTTTTTTCCGCAGCAAAGTACACCGAAACTTCAAAACTTTAACCATGATGCTGACGACTGGACTCTTTAAATCCAGTAATTATAGTAACACAGCAGGAGATTCATTCTCCTGTAAAGCTCATGAATTTCAGGAGACAAATGATTGTGAATTTAACAACACAAAATATCAAGATTGTTCTAGCAAGTTCTCTAAATACAAGTTCAAGATGTATCTCCCTGTTGACAAAACATCAAGTCTCTTCTCGCTAGGTTCATACTTCCCCCTCCGAAGCTGGTATCGATGAGTTACAGAAGAAATGGTATATGCTTGCCCTTCAATTGTCACACTTTCTCCACGTTGCAGGTTCTGCTACACCAGTAACAGCTTAAATGAACAAGAAAAAATTTTTGATGCACAATTCATCCGATGAACAAAGATACAAACATGAGAAATATGACCAAGGACGGACAGATCACTGAATTTTCTGTTTCTAGTGTACACGGACCGCAAAAGAAGGGTCTGCATTTTGGTTTCTACTATTAGAAATCATACAGGCGCATCTGACATTTACAACTCATAAAAGCAAGGAAAACGGCTCATTGTTCCATAATTTGACCCCAGACTATAGCCATCAGTCTTTTCCCAAATCAGAGGATACACAGAACATGGAATTATGGTGCTGTAAGAATACCCTAATTTCCCCAATTCCTTTTGGGGAACCCTGATTTGTGGAGCAGTGGAAGGCTGGACAGCATTTAAACAATATAAAAGCTGATATTTATTCCCCTTCTTTTATCTTTTAAAGTAGGTCTGGTATCAGCAAGCAGGTGAACGGTATCTCAGGGATTTGTACCTTTATCTATGTTGTGATGGCGACCTCTAACTTTTCCTTGCAGTAGCCTTCTATGTATGCATGTGTATATCCATTAAAACTTTACATTAAATTCTCTTATTTATGTCGAGTTCTCTTATCTGTGTCATTAAGGTCAATTATGGAGATTTCTTACAATAATTTGATTACAAGCAAGTTACATCAGGGGAGCCATTGAGCTGGAAAAGGAGGGTTGAGGACTGGAGTGAGGATCCTAGGACAAAAATGAGAACCTCTTCCCATTCCACCAAGTGATCAACACCAAACCTTCTCTCAGTGAAGAATTAGGCAAGCACCAAGTGCAGTGTACCTTTCAGTTCTCCAATAAGCAAATCAAACTTCTTTGCTATTGCCCCCATTCATTCAGTTTATTGAGGAAGCTGTAAACAGCAGACATAGCAATCCATCCAATTTCTGCCCTCCCCTTTATTATTTAACTTTGTTCCTCCTTTGACATCATTTAATTTAAGCACATCATGCATCTTTCATATTGCTAAACTATGCCAGCATTCATTAATTTGTTTGTGTTCTCTCTCAGTTATTCGTATCATTAGTTCATTAAATATAAAATAAGACAGAACAGAAAGGATTGTAGCCTTTTGCCTTAACACCCGGAGTGCTCTTTCTAAAGGAACAGGCATACTAATTAGTTCAGTATCATTTTTAGCTTTGATTTATTTTTTATACCAGCTGCAAATCACAGCCGAAATCTCACATCTACGGTAACAACTTTTCCATTTCCCTACAAACCCAAAGCATCGATTTGCATGGTACTTCTCAACTGCATTGCACTTTCCTCTTATTTATCCACTCGGGGAAAAAAAAACCCTTAAAATAAGTAGCAAACAACCCCATGGTTAGCAAAGATCTCCCAAAACACGAGCGTTCTGTGTTTGATGTTTGAAGAAACAAATGAAGAAAAAGAAAAACTTACAAGGGGGAAGCAACGGATACCAAGATTCTTTGGAGGAGGTGTAATTTCAATGACTTTATAAGGGTAGGAACGATCTCTGTCTCTTTCTTTCTTTCTGCATGTTACATCAAGTGTTGGTGTCTGCTGCCAAATTATAGTTAGAGAGCAATTACTGAAAAATGATTATATGTGAGAGAACATGAATAGATCAATTACGAATCAATTAAAAGAAAACCTCCGTGAATTGGTGATTGATTCACACCTTCTGAGACGCACCTACATTCCAAGACGCCATTGTCATGCTTCTGCTCCCTCTCTCTCTCTCTGCGCGTCTACTTTCTTTCTTTTGCGTGTCCGTAATTGAGAGTGGAAGAGTGGACAAAGGAAAGCCACAAAAATATAAAGATCTTTTCTTTTTGACAATTAAGAAGAAAAGACTATAAAAAATGAGCAAAAAAAAGAGGTACCTAATTTTAGGAAGGTAGATGCTTTAATTTAAAAAACAAAATCCAAAAACTTGCTCATTCAAATCATTCTAAATTATCTTTTTGATTTTGCAATTAAAAAAATATTTTTATAAATTTTTTATTTTTTATTTTTAAATTAATATTTTTAGATAATTTTAGTATATTAATATCAAAAATAATTTTTTTAATTTTTTTAATATATTTCTAAGTAAAAAAACAATTACTAGAATATTAAACAAGCTCTCTAAAAATATAATTATATAATTTAAACACAAATCTTAAAATAAAAAAAAAAGATCATACAAATTAAAGTGCATAAAATTAAATAAATCAATAAAAAAACAATAAAAACCTTTTAAGAAAAAAACAAATAAATTTGCAAGCATATTCAGCTGAATATAATTTAAGTAATACAATAATAAAACTCTATTTATATTACTATAGAATTTAAATTCTATTTATATAAATAGTTCTTACACACACATACACTAATATCATATAAAAAATTATTAAATAATAAAAGATAAATCTCTTTTTGATTAAATAATACTTGAATCTTAGTATTATATCTTGTATTTGATTGGTTATTTAATTGATGACTCTCATTTTGAGTAGGATGGCATCTCTTTAATTTTGTACATTTTTAAACTTTATTTTTTATTGTATTTTTATGATCAATAATGATTTTTGGTAACTTAGTTGATTAGTTCATTGCTTTTTTAACACTCCTCGTCGTCGATCAAGAACTTCTCTAGCTTAATCAATTTTTTTAATTAATTTTAGTTTTTTTTATTTTATGATAAACCATCATTGTTCTTTATGCTTCATACATGTATATTTATTTTAGATATAANAGTTCATTGCTTTTTTTAACACTCCTCGTCGATCAAGAACTTCTCTAGCTTAATCAATTTTTTTAATTGATTTTAGTTTTTTTTATTTTATGATAAACCATCATTGTTCTTTATGCTTCATACATGTATATTTATTTTAGATATAAAAAATGCCACCCATGTTTTTTTATTTCCTAAATGAATGATTATTAACCCTATCAAATATGTACTAAAATCAAATTAAATATGATATAAAAAATAATATTATTCACCTAAATCAATTTAATTTAAAAATTGCATGTTTTTTGAATTTTAGGTTAAATTGCACCAAACTCATTATCTCTTACAAAATCTAAATATTCTTTAAAAACCCTATATATTTTTTTTATAAAGATTCAATTAAAAATCTCAAATAATCTACATTCTTTTAAAATTAAATGGTAGCTTTAAATTTTGTTCTAAAATAAGCTCTCTTAAATAGACTACTTTCCTCATATTGAATGATCTATTATAAGTGTTAGTCATAGCAAATACATACATATACGCGTGCGCATATATATATGTAAGCCCTTTTAAATAGACTACTTTCCTCATATTGAATGATCTATTATAAGTGTTAGTCATAGCAAATACATACATATACGCGTGCGCATATATATATGTAAGCCCTCTTAAATAGACTACTTTCCTCACATTGAATGATTTATTATAAGTATTAGTTATAGCAAACACATATTATATACACGCGTGTGTGCATATATATATATATATGATAATTTCTTAAAATAAAAAAGATCTTTACATTTTCAACACTTTGAATGAAAAGGAATTCATTTTCAAAATGATTATGTAAATTTAAAAGTATAGAAGAAAAATATCTTATTATAGTTGAATGTTGTTTTTATATATTATATTAGATGGTGGGGAAAAACACATCATTAAGCTTATAATAGAAGAATTATAGTATTTTTTAAGAGGATTGAAATATCATGTATCATGTTAAAACTCAACAAAAAGCTTCTAGCAGCCTTTTCCTTGTTTTAGTATAAATCTAGCAATACCTTCGTATTCATGTATAGATTACACAAATCATTAGTTTTTATGACTTTACTATGATAAATTGTCTCTACCTAATTGGTGAAAAACTCTTGTATAATACATCTATTATGAATATAAAATCAACCATTTTAATTTTAAAAGACCTTAAATTTTATGCAAAGGATCTTGCAAATCCTTTTTAGTTTAATTTCTCTAATTCTCAAGTGGATCAAAAGAATTAATATCCTTAAGATCTTTTTCTTGTACTTGAAAACAAATTACAAATAATTTTTTTGCCATTTTCATTTGCATTTTCAATCATGAAATCTACATTACAAATATAAAATAAATCATTTTAGTTTTAAAAGACCTTGAAACGTTTTGCAAAGGATCTTGCAAATCCTTTTTAGTTCAATTTCTTTAATCCTCCCATGGATCAAAAGAACTAGTGTCATTAAGACCTTTTTCTTGTACTTGATAAAAAAATAGAAACAATTTTATTACTATTGTCATGTGCTTTTTCGATCATAAAATTTGCATTGCTTTATTTATCAAGATAATCATGTTTGATCCTTATGGTTGATTAATCAATGATTTTAGTAAGGGTAATGCCATAATTATTGAAGATCATCTAGTATCTTGATTTATGTTGAGTCAAGTTATTGACTTTTCTATTGTTTTTTCTCATTAAAAAAACAAAAATAAAATTAAAAAAATCTCTTAAAGAGGTTTGTGGCCACAATCTAATATGGAATTAAAGTTGATATTTTACACTTATGAATTGGATAATTAGTTGAATAATAAGTAATGAATTCCTTATTATATGATTGATTATGCTCCTAACTGTTAGAGTATCTTTAAACTTAAATTAAGTTCTCATATTTATCGTGGTTATTTATGCAAAGAAAATCAAGCTAAAAAAATAAGTCATTTTATGACTTACTTGAAATATTATGATCAACTCTACACCAATTTTGTCTATAGTCTTTTATCCATAACCATAATTACTATGTAAATGGTTCTACAATAATATTTTTAATATCTTGTTTCAATTCATGGCATATACTAATGTAAGGATGAGAAACTAAGAAATCACTTAAGGCTCATTCTTCATCTATTTTTTTAGGTATGTAAATAGTTTTACAATGCTAATGTTCATTTGTTGATATAATATTTGAAAACAAAAAGCTTTGACAACATATATTCAAACACTATTATAATAGGATATTGTTAATGAATCCTTCTAGTATTGAAATATATAATCTGAAACACTTTCCAAGCCTTGAGAGGGCTAACTCTAGGGTTTAACTAAAAAGGTTTTTATATATTCAAAAACAACTTGTATTTTTTCATTCATTAAAACTAATTAAAGCTTTTCCTTTTACCAACTAAGTAAAAGGTCTAATATTCCTTACAATATTTAAAATAAACCTTTTTATAAAATTTATCTTATCAATAAGATTTTGTATTTTCTTCTTATTTTAAGGGGGTTTTGCTTACATTTGTTTTTTTTTTTTTTACCTTTATGCCTCACTAATGCACTAAAAATCTCTAGCAAATTATATATTTATACTTCTAAGGCTCCTTCTAAGGGATTTATTTTTAAACTATACATCATCATTAGTTCAAATCAATATATAATTCATTTAGTTAGTGGATCTTAATTTTAATTTTATTATAATATCATTAATTTAAACCTTCATATTATAATTAATCATATCATGAAAGATTAAGTTAATAGCTCTTCTGTTTGTTGCACTTGTAATTTTCAATTTAAAAGACATTATCACTTATTCTCTCATTTCTAGTGAACTAGTATATTTGAATGTAGTTTTGGAAATATTATCTTTTTCATTGAACATTTATTCATAACTAGAGTGACCTTTCATAAAACTATGTATTTCATTTCTAAATGCATTTATAAGCATATCAATCATTGGTATAGAATATTCATATTTTAAAGTTACATGATTTAGATTTTAAAAATCTAATGCATAACTTGGTATTCATTTTTAACACTAGTATTAAATATCCATTTACTATATCTCATTAGCCTAATAAATCCAAATTCTGAAAGTCATTCAATTTTTTCAATCACATGAGCAATCATGTTCAGAGACACTCTTCAAAAACGTTGTTTGAGTGGCTTGAAATCAAGCTTGATTAGTGAAGAATGTTTGACCAAGCTTCTATATAATCCAAGCATCTCATTATAATACTAGGAAAAATAGTTTTTATAAGTGTTTAATTTACTAATAATTTTTTTTAAGCTCTTCTAATATGCATGTATTTATAAAGGTTGGTTTGGTCCTATTTTTAATCCCAAGTGAACTTTAATTAGTGTGTCCTAAACTTTAACTTATCCATCATCCATATTTTATGGTGCTGGAGGAAGGCTTGTCATATCAAGAAAGATCAATTCATGGTCTTAATTTGGCTTTGGTTAACAAATTCAATTCTATTATCCAATACATTTATAGGCTTTATTGAAAGCATAGAAACATTCTATTAAGCCATAATGACTCATTTAATCTTGTGGCTCATATTTTAGACTATTTTTTTTAATATAGGTTATTTGACCTAGAAACATCTATTATGAATCACTCAATATATGTTATCTTCTTGCTAATAGAGAAGTCAATGGGGCAATCTATGTTATACATACCTATGAATTGGACTGGCTTAATATCATCATTATATAACCATGCATTTGTTATCCTTGAATTAACAAAAAATGATTTAACATCCATCTAAACCATATCAGCTAATCCATCTCGTAACTAAACTATTAAGATCTGATGTAAAAATGATGGCATAACCTTGTTAACATGTATTAAGTTTCATCCAAGTTGGGGGTTACAACTCATCCTTGCTTCCACCATAAAAAAAGCTATGCTAGAAGATCTTGACCTAATAATTAGATATATTTGTAGTTCTCGTATGATACTTTTTATACCTTTAGTAAAATCTGACATGACCATGATGTCCCCTAAACTTCATCATAGTTACATGGGTCATGATAAATAGAATAGGGCAAAAAAAGTATCATTTCTATAAAGTGAAGGGTCAAATATCAATATCTAAAATTTTCTATATTATTTAGATGTTCCTAGATTATTGTGACTAATTGCAATTTTTTTTTCATGAAAAAGAATTCAATTGTAAAAGGTTTCCAGGGCTCGGATTTCATTAATTTAATTTCTTCAATAAGTTTAGACCTAATTGCTTGCATTAATGTTTTGCTAATTGTAATGATTAGCTTTTCTTTGAAATTCTTGAATGTAGGTTTTAAAGGTGTGTATTTATTTCTAAAAATCACTATTAATATTTGATGAATTCGTGAATAAATACTAAAAGTCATTTTTCATTACTTCATCAACATCTTAAGCATGTAATTCATGCTAGTAAATTGAAAGAATGAAAATAAAAATCATCTAATTACAATTAACAAAGGATATTTAATGTAACCATATTCAAATTGTGCTAAGAGTTTCATAACTACATCCTAGCCTTATAATGAGAAGGCTATAAATCATAATAAATAAAATAATCCAATTAGTGCTTAAATATAAATTTAAATTCAACGACTTTAATGACAATTTCACAACTAAAAATAAAAGATTAGATAAAGAATAAAAAAATAAACCATGTGATTGCTAAAATTATAAGCTCCTTCTTTTTTCTTTTTTATTTTCTTTTCTTTTTCCTAATTTGACTTGTAGGATTTGTTTTAAGGCATTCTTAGATGTTTTTCTATGATAAAACCTTTGTCCATTCAAAACTGTTTTGATTCTTCATTCTTTTTAAAACAATTTTCTCTATTGAAAATCTAGAATTCCTAGCTAAGTAATTTCCACCTAGATTTAGAGCATCAAAACAATATATTTTGGGTTTAGGCCCTCATTAAAATTTTATTGTCACTCTTTAGAGATGAAATGATTTATTCTTCAATTTATTTTTGTAATTCTTTTATATTGACTTATTAATTAATATTATAAAACTTGAATATATTGATAACTTTGAGAAATTGATTGATGAATGAGATGTGATCTAGAATAATTAGATAAAGATGATAGTTGTAATATATATAATAAAAGTATAGTTGATAACTTGGCACAAACAAAAATAGAGGAAACTCTACCGAAATATTTAAAATTTTAGATATATTACTCAATACTTGACAATTGTAAATATATGTTTGAGATTTCATGACCTATAATTTGAGGATGTTACATTTATATCTTGTTCTCCATTTTACAACATACCTAGACATATTTTATTTTGACTTCTAGAATACCATTTAAAGTTTGAAAACTGAAACATGGTCTAGGTTACGATAACTTTTTGAAAAGATTTGAATTTCTATATTTGTGCTAAGTTTTAAACTTCAAAATGATAGAAATGATTTTAAATCTCTTCATAAAAGTTTTATTCTTATATCATAGCTTTTGAGAAAGTAAAAAAAACCCTAAAATAATATTATGATTTGACTAAACCATACTAACTAGTATTTGCAACAGGCTATAGAGGCAACAACCAATGTTGGCTACCATTAATTAGCTTACAACGTCTCCATTTCTACCAAGTTTAGGGTTTTTAGATGTAGAACTACAATTCTACCTATATAGCTTATACCTTATTATGATAGGGTATTTAAGAAAAATTACTATTCTACCCTAGTAAAAATAAAATATTGATTTTGTGTTAAAATTGAAACATTAAATTAATTATAGACATAATTTTTATATTTTGATTAGGAGTGGGTTAAATTATGTAATTAAAATTTTTGAAACATCCTGGTTGGATTATGATTTAATTACAATGTTTATGTTTTAGGGTAAAAATATTATTTAATTTATCTTAAAATTGTTCACGATATTAATAAGAATTTTTATATGCTTATTTCTTTTATTAAATCTTGAAAAAATACATCAGATAAAATTTCATAAAGTTTGAAATGTGTTTTTGTATATGATGGATGACTATAGACATTAGAAGACCAGTGTAGTTTTTGTTTTTTTATGATTGAATGATTATAATATTAAGTAGGTAATGTGTGCCTTATCCTTTTTTTTTTCTTTTCCCCTATAATGTAAGAGTATTTGTCATCTAGATCCCCACAAATATAACTTAAGTTTTTTATTCGATTATGTTAATGTTATGTAATTTAAAAATAAAAAAAATTATATAAAAAAATTATTTTGTAATAATTTTTAGGTTCCATAAGAAGTTTATTTATAATTGATGCTTGAGATATCCTATCAAATACACAAAATTATTATGTTTCTTAAACTTTAAGTTGAGCATTTAATATTATAGTTTCAAACTTAAGTTTTATTTGGATTTTAGTTCTCGAACCTTTTCATATCCTATTTTCTCTTACAGTTCCTCTCAAGAATAATTTTTCTCTCCAAGAATGTAATATATTTTAAGACAACCTCTTTTTTCTCAATAGCATAGTAAATATAATATCCAATATTTTTTTAATATCTCATAAACTTACATTTATTTGATTAGACTTCTAGTTTTTCACATACTTTACTATCCACATGAGCATTACATTCTTAAAATTTTAGGTTTTGATTTTTTATCTTTTCATATCTCATGTAGAGTTTTATCAACATATTTTGTTAGAACTCTATTTAAAAGGTAAGTAGTTTCCTTATAGAGTATAGCTAAAAAAGAAGCAGTATAGACTACATTGTATCCAATAGGATATAATTTCTCATTTTATAAACTCTATTATGTTGTGGTGTTCCAAGAGTTATCTATTAAGAAAGAATTTCATTATCTTTTAGAAAGTCTAGAAATTGTTATCTTAATGCTTCTCCGTCTTGATCTGATCAAAATATATTAATACTTTTTCTAAATTTTTTCAACCTTTTCAAGTAATTTAAACTTGTATTTCTTTAAGTACATATAATTATATTTAGAATGATATTAAGATAATATAATAAAATATGTATATCCATCAATAACACAAATAGTTATTGGTCCACATATATTTATATGTATTAAACTTAATAATTCATTAGTTCTTTCACTCTTTTTTTTTTATATAAAAGATGATTTGGTATTTTACCCAAAAAACAATTTCATAAGTTTCATATGATTAATAATTAAAAGTATAAAATATATAACTTTGTGATTATTGTTTATTTATTTAACCTAATCTATAACGCTATAAATATGATGGATATTTATTAGCTAATGTATTCTTTTGGCTGTTTGATTAGTACTCAAAAGTGCATTTTTATCATGGTTTTATGTCATTATTTTGCACTTAAAGTATCAATAACTCCTTAACTAAAGTACGTTTTATAATAATCTATCTAATAATATAAGATACCTTTAATTTGTGGTAAATGTCCATTTTAAATGCAGGCCTATCACATAAATGAAAGGATTGATTGATGACTTTAAGAACTTCAATTGCAAAGGCAAAGAGATGATCAAACATAGAAAAGAGATGTCGGTGCAATCTCAGATGATCAAACCGGAACACTGTTCGGTAATTGGGTCATATCTAGAGCTATAGATCTCAGATTTAGGTCTATTTTATATAGATGGAAAGGTAAGACATAGGCCTACAACTTTCATATGAGCCCAAGATCTAAAAAGGCCATTTTCAAGTCCAAATTATTACAACAACAAAGAAGCCCGAATCTGTCCTCCACCCCGAGCACTCTTCAGTATTTTGGCCATATCTGAAGTTCTAGAAGTCGAAATAAGCTGAATTTTTTACATAAGAAAGCTGACACAATTGCCTAGAATGTTCATGTTTTCAAGTGGCTCTAATTTTGACGTCATCAATGACGTTTTGGGCAGATAAGAGAAGATAAGGATTGCCACCAAGTCAAGGGTTGGCCATCTACTCATCAATTAGTCATCAAATCAATAGTTCCCAATTTTGGCCTATAAAAGGAGGCATTTGCCATGCATTTAGGCATCTTGGTGTCCAGATCAAGATCATGCTCTTGTTTTCTCTCTTTGTATTCTTTATGCTTTGTTTTCATTAATATCAAGTTTATGCCTTTCATTTCCTTTCCTTTCTTTAGTTAACTTTTATGTTCTTATTTTGTTTATCTATTTTTCTTTCTTTCATTATGTCTAGCTAAGTTAATTATGTCAAGGTGAAAATGTTACACTAATGGTGTAAGAATAAGTATGTATAAACTTAATATGAACTTTAATGTTTAATACTAACATGTTTTATATTTGTTTTCTTGTTCACTCTTTAATACTTTGCTTGTTAAATGACTAATCTTGATTT